>BMAV01020103.1:0-71508 GCA_019973955.1 Trichonephila inaurata madagascariensis
TTTTGAATATATATGATTTAAAAGTTAATAATTTAAGAGATTTATAAATATTTTTATTACGAGTGTAAACACAAGTATGGCTGATAGATCTAATTAATGAATTTTGAGCATTATCGAGAATTTTAATAGTAGAGTTAGCTGCGTATCCCCACACAGGACATCCGTAAGTTAATATGGGCCGCAATACGGCAGTATAGAGAAGTGCGTTACATTTTACTCAACCTTTATGTTTTTAATTGATTGATTGATTGGGGTTGTAAGGGATGTAAAGCAACATAGGCTATTATCCTCCTTGAACGAACAATTGTTAAATTAATTAATATCAAAATATTTCATCAGTAAAAAGTTCTAAATATTGATAAATTAGTTTCTATTTTATCCAATATTTCTCAGAAAATAATGATGCACAGGGAAATTCCAGAGATTATTTTGTTTTCTGCTGCAACTTTACAAGATATGATCCATATCAGTTGAACTTGAATCCTCCTTTGCTATATGTTTGTCGAAAAAATTCGAGAAAAGTACCTACAAAACAGATAAGCAAATTTTTAAGTGATAAATTTTTTAATACGAGTACTTATTTTGATTTATGAGTACTTATTTTGATTTTCAAATAAGTTTTATAAATGTAATTATTTTCATTTTCCAAAAAAAGGGCACTCAAGGAATTTTGGTACAGGGCCCACTTGGGACACTCTATGCCAGTGTGTAAAAAGTCTATAACTGTGGCTTACGCAAGGGTAGGGTTTGGGGGCTCAACCCCTTTCATAGATCAACAGATTTTTAATTTGTAGCATAAAGACTACATCCTGGTGCTTACGTTGACATTTTTTTTTTAAATAATGTAACCCCTCCTATGAAAGTAGTCTGTGTACGTCACTGGTTCGTAACACCATTTATTAACAAACGTTTCTTATGCTTACTCTATACATCCCACAGTCTAAATTTAGTTTTAAAAGCTCCACTGATGAAAATACATAAATATTTCAGTTTTTCGAAATAGCTCAAAAGTGTATAGTGCTATTTTAATTATTATTATTCACTGGAAAGAGTTGAAAATTATATACCAGAGTAAGAGAATGGTGTAACACCAAAATAAACTAAAATTTAAGCCTAACTCTATTACAATGAATTATTCGAATATGAGCGATTAAAAATTCTCCCAGAATCGTAATTTAGATTATATATAATTACAGGGTTTAACTCAATGGTAAATACTTCGATGATACCAGAGTAATACTCAATTTCGTCATTGTTTCCAAGATTTGAAGAATGCTCCTGATAACATATAATTCAATTTGAATTTCTTATGAAAGCAAGTGAAAAAGAAAATGCAGTTAATTTTGAGTGAAAATTTTCAAACGATATGTCGTTAATGTTTCCATCACAGTTATCTTTAGACAAGGGGCCATTTAGAGAAAAAAAAATTAACAGCGTTAGAGAATTAGAAGGGAATAGTTCATAATAAATTTCGGTTTACTTTTATCATTTTTTTTTTTTAATATATGCCCCATGAACTTAACAGTTCTTGTGACTGTATCTAAGGATTTCTTTTAAAACTAAAATAAATCATAACCGGGGAAAAATATGTATGATATAATATATAGGAAAAAGATTCCCCAATTTACCTTTGCCCCCAAAATTAACATTGATAAATTATTTAATATTTAATTTTCTTTCATGACAGTAAAAAAAATATATTTTTAATAATCCACATGAAAAAATAAATCATATTTAATAATATGCCAATAAGGACTTTAATTTAATCATATTGCATACGTTTCAGATTATGTTCTGATGTCAATTAGCCCATTACGAAAAAAATATACAATTTAATTAAAGTCAGTCTATTTTATGAATATCAACCATAATAAGAAAGAAAATGTTTATGGTTGGATGAATGAGTGAGAGTTTTTTATATTACACTATAAAGCAACACGGGGACGTACCTCGTAATTTTGAACTTCGGTCAAGATACGAGGACGACACCCGAGCTGGCACCCCCTTACCAAATTACCACGCCAATGGGAGGACTTTGAACTCGACAGATTTGACGTAAATAAACACTTTCTACATGGTGGGTCTTCAGTGGTACCAGAACTGGAACCCGTGACACATCGGTAACGAGTTCGTGACCATAACCGCTAAATTATCACGGCCATGTGTTTATGGTTGGGATAAACAATATAAAGAAGGGTCCCCCGTTATCAGCTTCTACCCCGAGATTCCCAAATTTCACGCTATGGCTCTATACCAACGGTTCTTAAACTTTCGATCGTTGTGGATCCCCATTTATGTATCAGTGTGACATCGCGGAACCCCCAAGATTTTGAACATTCCTCCCCGACAATATTTTTGATCGAAATACATGTTTTAGTAGAGGAAAATCTTAACGTGACATCAGAGACTCCACGCAGTGGCGTAGTAAGGGGGGGTGCAGAGGGAGTCATGGCCTCGGGAAACATATAAAAAGAGGCGACAGCATGCGCCGCGATATTTAAATTCAAAAAATATTTCAAACTCCAAATCGTGCCTGCGCGATGAACTGACGGAAACGAGTGAAAGTTTTAATACACGCACAGATGCAGGAATGTTTTTAGTCGCTATGCAACCGCATTCGTTTTTATGTTACTTAGGCTTCTGGCAACCGGTACTGTGATGGTCAAAATTATTTTCAAACAGAGGGACTAAATATCCATTAATGTGTTAAAATAATATGTGCTTTTTACAGACCGTATTAGAAGCAAAACGAGAGGAATTCGTGGGTGACGCTTTAATATATGCTAAAAGTTTATGTGAAGAGTTTAAAATTTTTTTTGAGCTCCCAAGATGAATCAGGAGGAAGTATATATTTGGTAACGTAAATAAAGATGTTCAGCTATCGTACGAAGATGACTTGAGGTGAACAATGTTTTCTTCAATAGACAGAGTAACTGCTGAAATTCGAGAAAGATTTCAACAGTTGCAGAATCTAGCTCAAAAATATACTTTTTTAAGGCCTGAAGTGATATTGAGCATGGAGGAACTTAACTTAGATGAAGCTCCTCAAGACATTAATAAAGAATAATTTCTCAACTTGAGCGCGTACTTCTACAAACTTTCGTAGCTGCAACTGTCTCAGGCTGTAAAAAAGAACTCATCAGATCCGGCTCTCTGGGTTTATTAAAATATATTATTGAGCCTACTCTTGACGATGGCTTATCAAACACATTGTTATAATGTTGAGAATTTTTTTAACATCTGCCATCAGTAATGCCCCAGTTGCGAGAGAAACTTCTCTAAGCTAAAATTAATCAAAAATTATTTCAGATCGACTATGTCCACGTTAAGGCTAACAGATTTAGCTATTCTGGCAATTGAACATGACATACATATTGATACTGACATTTGTGTAAAAGGTTCTGCTATGAAAAAAAAAACAACACGAAAAGTGCATTTTTAATCAATAAAAATTTAAAGCTGCTTTTATTTATTTTTATTAATTTTCTGGACTAATAATTAAAATAGAGAGGCAACAAATTTCCAGTCGGCCCCAGGTGGCGAAAGCCCACGCTACACCACTGACTCCATGGATCCCCTGGAGAAACACTGCGTACCCCCCAGGGGTCCACGAACCACAGTTTAGGAACCGCGGCTCAATACAACACACAATCATAAATATTTGTTAATCAGTTCTTTTTAATTTGCTCCTCCCAAAAAAAGACTCTTAAAAAAATTTGAGCAATCTCGTTTATTTTAAAACGATTTTGTGCTCTTGGTGATTTCTTTCTTTTTAAAGACATATTTTGAAGCATCAGAGGTTAAATATTTAGAAAATATTAAAACATTGAGTTACAAGTTGTTGTTGTTACTAATGCCACCTGATCGGCAAAGGCCAGATCAAGGTCCACGAAATTCATCATAGTAAAGGGCTAAGTGACGCCTGTCGTTAGCCGTAGCTTTGAGCACCATACAGGTGACGGAACGATTTAGTTCGGTTTCACTCTAATTTTGAGGGATAACACCCGGGGGTGGTCAGGGGCCTCCCACCAACCTCCCGGGAGGACTTGTGGCTCGACTGCTATTTAAAGTACCCCCATGCCGCGAAGGTACTATACATTTACAAACACCCATGTCTTCTCCGTTGCTCGAACCCAGGCCCAACAGTCAGCGTCGCTAACCACTATACCGGATGAGCGACGAGTTACAAGTAAAATGGAAAAAACTATCTCATACATACCTCTCTGTATATGCAATGTCTGTTACGGATTGAAATCCTCAAAAAATCATTGTGCATTACTTTCAAAAGTATATAGTTTCTACACAATATTTTGACAAATAAAAGGATAACGAATGCATAGACTTCTGATAAACAATATCAACTATTTTGTTTGAGATCCAAGTCACTGCCAAATGCAGCTAAATCAATAGGTCGACTCATTAAATGCTCGGCTAAATATTTTCCCATTATATTAAGCAAAGTTATTTTTAATAGAAACAGTCCCAAATCGTTAATTCTGAAGCTCACAAAATTCTGCCACTGGGTAAACTAAGATTGGAAAATAATTCGAGGGAAATAATTTTTATCTGCTTGGTGTTGATGTATGATTATAGATAATATACACAAATTTCTCTTCATAAGCTATAATCTGTCTCGTATGTAAAAATTGTTCCTTTATTTTCTCTACAAACGATCAATATCAATATTTCTTTATCTCTACAAACGCTTATCAGTCATAAATTATAGTTTTAAAAAACCCCCAAAAAACACGCTTTTATAGTGAATCGATATAAAAAGTGAAAAAATAATTCTTAATATAAGAATAAAATGGTTAACCAGAAAATGAATGTCATTGGGGTAAAAGCGTGGGGTGCTTTGCACTACATTTTTACACTAACTCTGCATTCCAGAATAGAACTAGTAAGAAATTATAACAAAATTAATATAGAGCCCCCACGCTTTTACCTCAATGACATTCATTTTCTCGTTAATCATTTTATTCTTATATTAAGAATTATTTTTTTACTTTTTAGTTCGATTCACTATAAAAGCGTGTTTTTTTAGTTTTTTTAAACTATAATTTATTTTTCATTTTTTAGTTCGATGTACAGTAAAAGCGCGTGTTTTTTTTTTCTCGCCAATCTCCTCTTTTTTGTGTTATAGTTCCTTTTTTATTAATCTTGATATTAATCATTTCACATTCTATTATTATTCCCACGAGTAATCGACAATTAAACTATTTTCTATGAGAGTAATTGTAGACGATTTTTATAAGGCTCAGGTTTTAGATCAGGTTTTTTAAAAATAATTTATTTAGGATCGAGAACATGGTACTGTCAATTGTAATAAACGTAAAAATATACTTCCATTTAAAAAGTAGTTAAAGAAAAATTATTCGAACCCAATCTCGTGGATACGCATATCTCTCGAACATATATACATCTATTATTCAGGTTTCGATTAATTCAGCAAGTTTTGTTTTAACTTTCACAGTTCAAGGTCAGCTGTTTTGGTAAAATGAATTATAAAAAACAGAATGTCGGAGTTTTGCAGTTAAAACATTTTTTTTTTCACGTGCACGAGTCTTTTTTTTTATTTCCAGAAAAACTAAATTGATTCATAATTTCAGATTGTTTATTATGAAAAGAAATTTCTAACACACTCACACACTTCCTCCACTTTCTCACATAAAGAACACTTTTTTTGTTGTTTTATTTGTATTAATAACAAGCTTTTTCATTTTTAGGGTTGTACTTTATAAGGGTTAAGGTCTTTTAGTCGCCTGGAATCAGTCGCCAAATTTAGAAATGGAGTACGGAATTAGTCGCCAAATTTGGAAATGGTATATCAGGGGTGGCGGACCTTTTTGGATCAACGCGAGCCATTTTCTTTAAAGAAATGTTTAATGAGTTGTAGACGTGCCATTAAATAAGTTTGACTTGTGAGAATTGGGAAATTAATGAAACTAAATACGATCAAATCAAAACTTTATTTAATACGAAAAAATACATCTTGCACTGTATATTAGTAAATGTTTTAGTATATAAATGTAACTTGTAATTTAAATTAAAGTAACATTAATGTGACTTCTGCTGTTGTAGATTAGATGACAAATAATTTATATTAGGATTGTAAGATGTTATACTTTTAGCAGGAATGTATGCTAAATTGGAGTCGTCTGCTAAACGGTTTCTATACGAGTCTTTGATGTTATTCATCTATGAAAATAATGACTTGCAGACATCGGTAGATGAAAATATGATTATAAAATAGCATGAGCCATGTTCTTCAAACAGTTAAATGCGTCTGGAATTGAATTCTATGTTTCCAAAATTTCGTTACTGGTATTTTTACTTTTATTGCTTGTTAATCTTTATGCTTCAATCAATTCCAACTTTTCCCTTGTTTTAATAAATTTTTGAATCTATATTGAACTATAGACTGAAAATCAATCTTGCATTTCAATAATTCTTAAATTTCCAACCAATCGAATTGACACAAATTCAGTTTTCATCAAATGAAATCGCATCAGGGTACATAATAAATTTGAACGTTTTCGATAATTCCTTGAACTGAGAAAATCTCGCTGAAAATTCTTTGATTAAAGAATCAATTAGGGAAATAAATTCATCAATAACTGTTTCTTCACCTCGTTTCTCATAGGCATCTAAATATTTGATACTTTTTTTCAAGTTTGGGAAGTACTTGTAGTTTCTTGTAAAATATCGTTTCTGAAAACATACAGTTTAGCTTTAAAAGCGCGAATGGGATCCACATCATGACGATAACTGTTTTATTCGTGACTTGAAGCTTTACGTTCAGTTCATTGAGATGTTTGCATATGTCTGTAAAAAACATAAATTTTGAAAGCCGTATAATATCCAACAATTATGGGTATTGTACAATTTTGCGCTCATTTTGCAGAAACAATCTGATTTCTTCGAAGCAATTAACAGATCTTTGAAATACGTTCCCGCGGCTCAACCAACGAACATTATTATACATTAGTAAGCCATTATACATCGAATTGACTTCATCGAACAAAGCATCAAACTTTCGCTTATTTAAAGCCAGCGACGATATAAAGTTGACTACATTTGTGTCTAACGTTATTACATTATCAAGAGATGTTAAACCACTCTGCACACAAGGCTTGTTGGTGAATAATGCAGTGGCATTCAAGAATCGAATGTCCTACGTCTGTTTTAAATAAAGAAATGAAACCACATCTTTTTTTTTTGCCTACCATATTTAGAGCCCCATCAGTTGTTACTGAAACAATTTTTTTCAAATCAATTTCTTTCTCAGCAACCGAATTTTTTACAGCCGTACAAATATCTGTGCCCTTTGTAGTTGTTAGCAACGGTGTTATATCACAATTAATTCTTCCTTAATGACGTTTCCTACACAATATCGAACAAAGACAGCTAAACGTGCAGATTTTGTGATGTCAATATTTTCGTCAAGACATAGCGATATAAAAGGAGCGGGGTTGATGTAATTTTTTTGTTGCTCTGTGTGTAACACTTTCGGCCAGTTTCAAGGTTCTATCTTTTATTGTGTTTCTAGATAGAGGAATATCTTTGATGCGCTGAATTATCTTATCTTTATTATCAAAATCATCAAAAAGCGAGGACATGCATCAGGGGCGTAGCTACGGCCGTATCAATGATACGGAGCCCCTAAGCTGTAGGGGCCCCAACATGTGTAACTACAGTCCCACTAACTGGACTCCCAAATCTAAAAAAGGGCCTCGAAGGAATTTTGATACAGGGCCCCCTCAGAGCTAGCTACGCTAGTGACACGCATGCAAACCAAGCTTCCTTCAAAAACTTTCCCTCTTGAAAAGGTTTACCATGCCGAACAATGGCATTTGCAGCCGAGTAACTTGTCGCACTTGTATGACAATTTTTGCTTACATATTTAATCATAGACGTTGACTGTATATTCCTGTCTTTTATTGCACTTGCAATTAATTCTTTTTGCTTTGGCTCGCTTTTTTCACAAAAGGATTTGTTTCAAAATGCCGTTTTACGGACGATGTTCTGCATACCACTGTTCCAGAACATATAAAATCATACCGCTTTGTCACCTTTACGGATGATGCCGTATTTCTCAGTTCACCAAGTTTGAAATTCTCTGTTACACTTACTATCTTGCACTTTTTTTTTTTTTTTTTTTTTTGCTGAACTAACCATTTTAAATAGCAGCTAAAAATCGAAATTTAACACGAACTTTAAAATGTAGTTGTGTCGACGAAACTGACTATTCTATATGCTCTCGCTCGATCACACCCCTCCCCCCCAAAATTTTTTTACTGACTGTGGGCTTTTGCGCAGATATTTTTTTTTTGAAATTGAGTTTTAGTACTAAATCTCTGTGTCTGTATCGTGTTTGCTCTTTCAATTTTGTCTCACGTCATTAAAAATTTTTTAAAATGAAGCCGTGAGAGTCACTGGATGAACTAGACTTACTAGATAAGAATGAGATCATTCATAAATTTGATTCATACAAGCTGAACCTCTAATGTGAACCTTAGAATATGTTTTTTAAACAACTTGAATATATCTAGAAATACTTACATAGCCACATCCACTATGCGTAGATAAAATGTGTATCATTAGCAATTGTAATACACGACGTAACTACGAATGACATAACAAATGAGTGTGCTCCCCGTCGCACCTCGACTGATCACTCACGTTTGTTTATAATACCTCATAGTGAACTTAGTTATTTTTAGCTATAATGCTAACTGTTTTTGATCGGTGGCGTGCCCAAAATGTTCTATCGCGTGCCATTGGTTCGTCATCCCTGAGGTATATGCAATTAGTCGCCAAATCTGGAAATGATTTAATGAATAAGTCGCCAATTCTCGAAATCCTTACTTTTGACGATCCTGATCAGGACAATGGAACAAAATTTTGAAATTATTGTATTGTCATCGGTCCTTGACAAGCGTGCAAAATTAGTGTGCTGGAAGAATTAATCTGACCTTTTAAAGTGGGTAAAAATCAAGTCCAAAGATTCCATTACATACAAGTGAAACTTATAAAAGCGTTTTAAAAAGGGGATTAAAAAACTTTTTCAATTTCATGGAAAAAAAAACGTCATACATTTTTTTCAATCTCCCGATTTACATGTATGAGAAACCCCCAGATTACCTCTAGCTATAATAGCATAAATGCATCCCAATACTATAGCTTAGTTAGCTTTATATTTTACAAAAATACTAATTTTTCTCATAAGACTCATCTAAGCCAAATTTCAAATACATAATTCCATTTAGTAATACAGTCGAATCTTCATATTACGAACCTCTATATTGCGAATTTTTCTATACAGCGAACTTTTTCCTGGAACCAAGAACATTTCCCGATTTTCTTCGTAAAATAATCTCCCAATAGCGAAGTGCATTTTCTATATAACGAACTTTTTCCTCTTGTGATTCAGTTTTTTTTCTCACATCTTTTGAATATTTCTCGACATTTCAAATTATTCTCTCTTTTTTAACACATTTTATGGTGGTCATAAATCTTGAACTGGTTTTATTAAGTGTCTAACTCACCGAGCAATAGAATTCTTGGCTTTTCATCCAAGAAGTGTAACCTTTAACCCCCATATTCTCCAGTTCAAAGGAGACGTTTTCGATATCCCCTTTCACCCTCAGCGGAGTTGTCTCGTGTCCTTTAACAAGTCTCCGTTCATTTGTAGTGTGGATAAGCCGTACTGGTAATTTCGTTTCTAGTAGCTCGAAAATGTTAAAACCAGGGGGGTAGCTACCACCGTATCAATGATACGGGGCCCCAAAATGCGTAAGCAAAAACCCTTAAAAAGAGGTCTCAGAAAAGGGCCCCCAATGAATTTTGATACAGGGGCCACTCAGGGTTAGCCACGTCAGTGGTTAAAACGTAAGTGCTTGAGTATCAAAGAAAAAAATTTAATTCTCCAGGAAGTGGATAAAGGCGTCAAGAAACTTTCCTTGCAGTTTTCTTCCTTTTTTGATAGGTAAGATATATAAAACAAATATATCTTAATTTACAAAAAGGTGTGTGAGTACTTTTTTTTAAATATATAATGTTTATGAATTTAAAACATTTTTTATGTTGTTTATACAGAAGATTGAAGATGAACCTCTGTATAGCGAATTTTCCCTATAACGAACTTTTTCTCGGGATTTAGCGACTTCGTTATAATATGGTCCGACTGTAGTTGGTTAGTATTTAATCTAAGGAACTCAGAATTCTTTTCAACATATCTAGAAATTAAATTAATGCACTATCAGTAATACTTTCTTTTAATAAATAGTAAATATTTCCAAAGTACATAAGTATTTATTAACAGAATTTTAGAAACTCATCAGTTAAATTTAATTTCTCAAAAAATATAATTCAGCATTTCAATAAATGTTATACACTTTTTTGAATATTACATTCTCCCCATGGAATGAAGCATCTATAAGCACACGGATAATTTATGGTTCAAAATATCAAAGATTTGTGCATAAATTAATAAAATTAAATAAATCCTCAATATACCCAGAGAAAACATTCTAGAGGAGTAATATCTTATAAAAAAGGATCGTTAATTTCAATTTTAGTACATTTGCACCTTTTAATATGGAAGATTTAAAAAAATTAGCCCAATGCAAAATATAATAATTCTTTAATCTTTAAATATTCAAAACAAAAGAGGTACTTGTATGTACCAAATTGTTAACTTTAATGGCTACTAAAAATACAAAATTAAATGAATAAAAAAAATTTCATACATGGTCCATCAACCCCTTAACTGCCGCAGAAAAAAATGCACAATTTGATCCCCAGTGCTAACATTTTTTTTTACACAGGCACATGTTTATATGGTGTATTGGGAGAAAAGAGACCCCTTAATGATCCTTGAAATGAATTCAAATAATTTATAATTATTATGTTACATTTATTAACATTTAGAATAAAATGTGAAGAAATTTAAAGGTTTCTAAAATTAAAAATTGCATTTATTTTTACAAAAAATACAACAAAATATTTTACAAAGTAATATTTTTTTTCTTTATTATTTAGAATATCAAGTTGAAAGGCACACACAGAAATATTATGATTTTACAACTGAACATTTTTACAGAGCCATACTTACTTTAAGTAGGTGTACGTTGTGGCAAGCAAACGACTAGTAACATTTATTTTGAAAGTACGTTTAAGATAAATGAATGGTGTTTTTTTTTTAAGATAAATGATAATAAAAATGAGTTTACTACATACATATATGAATGTCACTTTGTTACTTTCTCTTTTAAAACGAATCTTTGCATAACATTATTACACATATTGCATTGCATTTCCTTTGAAAAGAGAGCCAAATAGCATTTTAAAGTTCAATTTGATAACTAAATTAATATCAAAAGAAATCTTTTAAATAGCACATTAAGAAAATACAGATGAGGAAAACAAATCAAATTCATATAGATAAACAGTTAAAAAGTTTTTCAGTATTTTGAAAGATGTATGAATAAAGAATTCTTATTATAAAAGTTACATTAACTATGCATAATAATAGAACCCATCAAAACTCCAAGAACATAAGCTACAATAAATTATTGAACAAACAAACATTCATTTACCAAAATAAGCAACAATTTAAAAATTGGTTAACTAACAATTATTCAAGTATTTTAACTTTTATATTCTATCAGGTAACAATACCACAACACACAATTTTAATAGTTGTTCCCCAAAACACAGAAATTTACACAAACACACATTTTGATTCAAAATATAACTTGGTGTACTTCACAATACGATTCTATTTGTCAAAATATAAGGGATAACTTTAAAGTATTGGAAAAAAAAATACTTAAATAAATTTTTTGAAAAAAATATTCTTAAAAAATATTCAAATTCAAACGTTTTTTAAAAGTATTCAATTCAGAAGATTTTTTTTCTTAATTACATTTTTAAATAAGTGTGTGATGCTAACAAGGTCATTGCACTAATACAACAAAAAAGTAACAAAAGTTAAGTCAATCAATGCATTCTACATCCATCTAATATAGTCACACATTAGTTAATAAAACATTTTCAAGTAAATGTTTAATCTCAGCCTCAAAATATAAAAATTCATTTTGAACAATCCAATTAGAAGCATAATTACTCAAAACACAAATGATACATACAGAAAAATATTCTACTCTTATAATGTACTTCATACATTTAATAAATTTTAAAACAGTCTATTTTATAAATTTTTCATTTTTTTAAAAAAATATTTAGTTAAAAATATAAATTTTGATTCTATTTAAATACATAAACTTTTTCCTCACAAGAATGACATAATTCTTTACATATAAATGACCAATGAAAGATTCTCTTGATAATGTGATTTAATTAAAACAAGTTTCCTTCTCTATTTTAGAAAAATCCTCATTATTACACTTTCCTATTAAAATTGTCATTTTATTCAAAGATAAAAATAATATTTTTAAAAATGAAACACACTGGGCTATTAATTAAATATTTTTACAAGATGTTTTTACAAATAAAATGAGTAATGTATATAAGTCTAACTAACAAGATTTTCATACAAGAATATTCAAATAAAACAAAGGGAAATTACATTTATGCTATCCATTATAATTTGCATGGGCTTGAAATATCACAGTACACAGTATAAATCCTGGACTACATTGTATTGCACATATCTTGTTTTGTGTAATCAAAATTACACTGGACGGCATTAATGCTATCACACAAAGTATTATCTACTAAGCATAAGCAATTAGGAACTCTGCAGACTATGTGGGTTGAAGAATAATTTAAATAAGTAATAATTGATAATGTCAATTTATTACAAAAAGTGTATCATTTTAAACAATTACAGAATGTTTATACTAAAATTAAGATATAATATTGACGTTTTTTTTTTAGCACACAACATTAAAATTTATGGACACTTTTTATTTCAGTTAAGTTTTCACAAAGTTTTTATTTTGATGTATAATAAATATAATATTAGGAATATGTGTTAAAAATTTCATTATTTTCAAAAAATAAAAAAAAATTATAACACACTAAAAAAAAAAATTAAAACATAAATATAAGTATATAAAGTAAAATCCCTTGTTTTACATGCAAAAAAAAAAATCCAAAACTGTATGAATTATAGATTTTATCATATCTTTCTTCATCAGTATCTTAACACCTAACAGTTTAATGTCAAATTTAAAAATAATAACAACACACAACTATAATGAAGTTCTAAGTACTTCCTTTATAAAGATGTAATAATCAAACTATAAAGTATAACAAGCTTCAAACTGACAAAAATACTGTTCACTATACCCACACAATACAAGTATGTCTCAAGTGAAAAGTTACTTTACACATTTAAATGTTACATTGTACTATATATACTTTGAATTTTTTTCACATATGTTCAATGCTCTACATATCCATCTAAAAAAATGCAACAAAAAACAAATTCATATCCCAATATTTTCTGAAGTCTACTAAGAGAGAAAAAGTATAGCTAATCTGATCACCATAATTACCACAGGGTCATTTACCTATACATTTTAATAAAAAAATTTGTCATATAATAAAACCACATGCAATAACACTTTAAGAGATAAACATAAATTGACCTACTCTATGTTTTTTGTAAAGAAATCTTTATATAACATGTCCTTTTCTTTATATAAGGAATTAATCAGAGACTCTTCCCTATTAATAATAAATAATAAAATATTTTATTTCTTCTGTGTTGGAGGCTTATGTATAGGCTTAAATAACTAACTTGATATTCAAAAGACAGATTATTCAGAGTGAAACCCTTATAAAATGAACAATGTATAAATGCTGATATAAAAGAAGTTTTCCTTATAAAAGATGACAGTTAATATGAGTTTTTAGAGACATTTTTTATATTAGCGAGGTGAGATATGAATATTAAGATACAATAAAAACAAATATTTACTATACATGATTTGAACTCTTCATATAACAAATAAAACAATTTAACAGCTTTGCAAACAGTAAGAACTTAACTATTAACATCAAATTCATTGCAGATCTATATTTGACAGTTCCCAGTTAGTCATGGGAAAAAAATTTAATGGGTATAGAGAATCAGAATTTTTACTTTATAAAACTATGGATCCACAATATCATACAGAGTTCCAGCAAATTCAAAAACTCCTAAAATAAATTAAAACCAAAATTTAAATTCTAATTCATCATAGCTCATCTTTTACATTTTTCTGACGAAAATTTAAGTGCTTAGATTTTCTTCCCGAAGCTACGCCTTTTTTGTCAGAACTTGACTTCTTGACATCTTGGAGATAAATATCCATTTTTTTCCTCAATACAATTTGCAGCTGTTGAGCTTGATAAATTTGCCTTCGTTTTTTATGGATTCTTTTAATAACATATTTTAAGTAAACTGATTTTAAATAATTTACATTAGGTCCTTTACTACCTTTCTGTTTGCTTTGTAATTTAACCTTCTTTGGTCGATAGATAATAAGTTGAGCAATATGTAAATCATTTATCAAGCTTTTATGTTCCCTAAAAAGCCTTCGTAATTCCTTGGAAGACATGATAAGATTATGAGCAATGCATTCACGATTGCACATTTCCATGGAAACTTTCCAACGAACTTTGGGTTGAGTGTGGACAAGCACAAAATGTAAAAGATTTGTCATCGAGATTTGTAGATGGGCAGGAAACTCAACACTATCAGATTTTCTGGAAAGGAAAAAAAAATGTTACATTTTAAATTTATTTACTTAAAAAAATTAAACTATTTAGGAACGTGGAAGTATAAGAAGAATATTTTGGTGTGCCATAATGTTAATATGGCATAAATGTATATTATTTTTATGCCACCCAAGACAAAAACAATACATTGACTTGATAAAAATAAATCTTTTTACTTCATTTTTCTCAATAACATAAAACAAACATCTAAACAGTAACAAGTAAATTACAGTCTATCTATAACAGCAATAAACATAATGCATGTAGTTAGGTTTTAATAAAGATATTAAATTCAAGTTACAGATGCAAAATTGAGTTATTCCATTTAATTAATAAGTTTATATACACACATACATTTGATCTAATCTAAGGCTTTCAAAAGTAATTCAAATATCCTATATTTTCATCATACTTTATTATTCTTGTTTCCATCTGAAACATGTTTACATACAAAAAAATCATATCCAATGAAACTATCTTGACCAATGTTAATAATTAAAATATAAGAAGTCACCTTATTACCAATTAATTTCTAATTATTTTTCTATCCCTTTCAACGAAAATTTTGATACTCTTCCCCCATGGTTGGAGCTACTACCCATAATTGCTTAGACTAATGCATTCTATCTCATTTTAATTCACAAATTAATAATATATAGTTCATATAAGACACAAATACATGGACAGTTAAGTTGCATTTGTATTAAATGGAATTGTTTTCTGCCTTACCTTTTTACAGGAAAAAATATAATTGTAGGATATTTCTCCACTGTATATTCCCAAGGTAAATCATTTTCTTCACCATTAATTCTGGAATATCAAATACAATTGCATTCAATGAGAGTGAATAACAAAGATAATGATTCAAAAATGAATTCACATAAATGAATATATTAAAAGAAACATTTAAAAGAGTCAGAAAGGAAAAATAAATTACTATAAAAGCAGACATTCCATATGACAAGAAATCATATATAATTAGTAGGTAGTTGATGATAAAATAAATTAAAAGCAAGTTTCATGCAGAGATTATATTAATTGTATAAATACATTCAATATGATAGCTGAAAAATGTAATTACTATTCAATAAATTATTAAACATGTCAGCATAAAAAGGTGACATAAAATTGGTGACTTTCTGCCAAAACGAGATTGGACTTACTTTAAATGCTGATTCAAATAGTTAAACATGAGAGCAAAATTTTAAAAAAAAGCAACTTAAAATACTTTTTGTAGAACAATCATAAAATCATGCTTACATATTTAAATGAATTCACACAATATAGGTAAATAGAACAAAAAACCATTTTTTTTTCACTTATTCAATATTTGATATTCAAATAAGGGCAGAAATTAAGTTCTATAAATGCAAGCATTACGGATTATTCAAAACATTGCTTATTAAAGAGCTTATTTATTAAAAAGAAAAAACTTTACCTGACGAACTTGATATCTTCAACCTTAGCAAAATAATCTGCAACACTCAGAAATATATGTGATATTGAATGACATACTCCACACCATGAAGCATAATATAAAAGAACTACATCCTAAACAAAGAATAAAAATTAAATACTACAGCATACATTTATAGTTATATACTCATATTATACATATTTCATAAATATAAGTAAAAGTATATTCTATATTCTGAAGATAATAATTATTACTTGAAACATAGTTTTAAACTTTAAATATATTATAAGGCATATCTAGTTGAAATGAAAAGTTTTTATAAAAAAAAGAGCAGAAAAGAATTTTTGTTTAAGAGTCATAAGAAAAAATTAGCAATGCAAAGCTAAGTAAAAAACAGAAATAAGAGTAAAAAAAATATTTGGTTCATATACTTACAGTAAGCATATAAAAAAATACATACAGGGTGTTGCCAAAGGAGGTGAGCCTTTTTTCGGCCATCATAGTCATGAAAATTCAAAGTATTTATTGGAGCTATATTATTATATTTAAGTGAACTTTAGGTATTGATCTTTACTTTTATTCAAAAATAGTATTAAAAAAAAGCCACGTAAAAAAAGTAATCAAATGGCAAATTCATTGAGTTTTGTTATTTTAAGAGCTTTTTCTAACTTTCATTTAAAAAAAAAAACTGTTAAGCGTCTTAAGCACCACTATGTTTTTTAGTCTTTCAAATACTACAATAATAAGGCTTTTAAACTGACATTCATTTGTTTTGGTGCATCAAGCACATTGATGCGATATAAAACAAAATAGCTTCTCCGCAAATCGGTCAGACTCATACACCATGTGCATGCTCAAGCGTGTCTTCACCTCGCGCATGTCATATTGTAGTGCAAATATTTTTTTTGTATTGTTTATGTAGTATTGTATGCATTTTGTGCATTTTATTAAAAAATAATGCACGCATGAACACCTTAATCAATCGGGGCTGTACTTTCTTTATGTAAATCGAGAAGATTCCTCAGTTGTTTGACTCCAGTTGAGATCATGACAAACAAGTATATAACACATGGATAAGAACAGGTATAGGTCATAATCCAAACACTGACACTTAGACAAAAACACCAAGTCTTGGATATGCTGATACACTTCAAGACGCTGCTACTGGATGGTCTAGTGATGATTCAGCCAGTGAAAGCGAGAAGGAAATATAATCAAAGACATTTGTTACAAATAGTTTAACATTATTTTTTCCTGTTTCCTCTATTTAATAAAAAAAAATTTTTGAAAAAAACCTAACATTTTCATCTTGACTAAGTATCAGAGCTAAAAAAATCATGTATGAATTTGCGGATCGGCGAAAAAAGGCCGATCTTTACCCACCTCCTTTGATTGACAAATTCATAGGGATGATAGGCAGCATGGGAACAACAATTCAGGATAAAACATGGGGTCACAAACCCTGTTTAGTCGGTGAAAATCGCGATAATAGTAGTCCTCGAGAGGACGAGCCAGACGAGGCCAAACAAATGAGGGGATTTGGAGCACTGTGGTAGCTTGAAGAAACCTTCCTCTTCAATGGCTCGACAGCCCTAGGTGGGCCCTGGCCTTCTCCAGGCATCTCTACTTTTGGCAACTGTGTTTTCCAGTTTTTGACCTTTAAAATATTTAGGTCTTTTACTACATTGTCAATTCACCTTCATTGGATTCTGCCCCGAGGTCTATTTCCCATGGGCTTTGACAGAAAGATTTTCTTGCAACAACGATATGCATTCATTCCAGTCAAGACGACTAGCCCATTTAAGTTTCTGTAATTTTACAAATTTTTCAATATCAGGTTGTTTATAAATTTTGTAGAGGTCTAAGTTAGATCTTCTTCTCCATGATCCATCCACTTGGATCCCACCAAGAATGCAATGTAAGATCTTTCTCTAGAAAATTCCTAAAGCTTCCTCATCATGTAAAGTCAATGGCCAAGTCTCTGATGCATAAGTCAGGACAAATCTTATAAGACTTTTGTAGGGAAGCAATTTAGTTCTTAATTTAAGAAAATTGGATTTTAAATAACTCTTCAAGACATAAAAACATCTATTTGCAGCAATGATTCTTTTACAAATTTCTGGGGCCAGCTCATTTTTACTATTTATCTCAGTTATCAAATAAGCAACACTGCTAACTTTCACAAATTTATAATTACTACTTGTAAGTCGGACTTTATATAAACAAGGTAAATATTTAGTTTTATTCTCGTTTACAGATAATTGAAGAAATCTGCACATATGAAAATTTACCACTTCTGAAGTTTCTACAGGGAGTAGTGGCTAGTCTGCATCAGAACACGTCTTTCATGCATGATGGAGCATCAGCACATTTCTCGATTCTGATGCCTAACCACCTTCATGCTACATATCCTGAGAGATCGATAGGACACGCTAGATCTGCTGTTTTGCCTCCATGATCACCAGACCTCAATCCCTTGGATTTCTTCTTCTAAGACCACTTGAAATCACTTGTGCATGAGACGCTGGTGGCTACAATGGAGGATCATATGACACAGATTGTCGTAGCTTCAGTTGACGTTGCCAGCACACAGGATTTGTTTTGAAGGCATCCAACAACCCTTCATCTGTTGGTTTCACTGGTGCTATGATCTATGCAGCTGCAATTTTTTGAACAATTTCTGTGGTAATCACTTATCATTGCATTTCTGACTTTGAGGTGTGATGCATTGTTTGCATTATACACGTGTTTTGTCTTAGCAAATATATTTCTTACCTCTTATTGCCCTCTTCATTCCACTTGACATCACACCCTTCATAACTGTTTTTGCAACTAAATGTGGTTTGTTATCCCCATGCTGCCTACTATCACCCCTGAATTTGTTGGTCAAATTCGGCAACACCTTGTATATATATACCGTAAAATCCGGCGTATAACGCGCACTTTTAACACAAAAAATAAGAACGAAATTTAAGGGTGCGCGTTATACGCCGGATATAAAAACGATAGTTTTAAAAATTTTTAAAAAAAGAGATGAGTTTTAAAAAAAATTAGGCTTCTTTATAACGAAATACAGTTTATTTAAAATAAATGACATTCTTCATGAAATTAAAGGGTTGTAATTTTAGAAGTATACTATTTCTTCAAAATCTTGAGATAATACCTCGAATAAATTACTTCAAAATGTAAAAGTATTTCTAGGTTTCTTCGTAAGAGAGGGGGTGCGCGTTATGCGGCGAATATATCTTAAAATTAAAAAATACAGCTCGAAAGTATAGGTGCGCATTATACGCCGGTGCACGCTATACGCCAGATTTTACGGTATATATATAAAGCTTATTATTTCAAAACAAAAATTATAAATCAATTTCTCAAAAAAAATAAATAACTAGCTTTTTGAACATGATTCAAAGGTATAACTTGCTACAATAAATAATGCTAAATTTATAGAACTTTATTTAGCTTGTAATTAATAGCCTATTATTATAAAAACTTAGTAAATATAAAAAAAAAACTTACTTTGTCATCCAGAATAACATCAAAAAATGTAGCAGTGGTAGCTTCTTCAACACATACATTATCTTCTTCTCCATTATTATTACAATTCCCCAGTTTTCTCACAGGCATTCTCAAAAAACGATTTAAACTACCAGAAGTGTAATTTTTAATGAATTCAACTACAAAATTGAATACAAATAAATTACAAAAAATGCTGAATGATTAAAAATGACTAATATTATCTAGTTTTAAGAAAATATAGCATACCAAGAGCTTTTTTTGTAACCGGTTCCTCCAGAACAAATTGAGTTTCTTTCTAGTATAAATAATTTTTAATATAAAACAAATTCAGATTATGAAAATGAATCGAACATTTATAAAGATAATTTCTAACATAAATTCCTCAGTTTTGAAACATAAATTATAAAAGACTTATTAAGTAGGCGTTTTTCAAAAATAACCTAATTTTCTTAAAAATGAAGGAAAAAAAAAGAAAAGCATACATAAAATATCAAACTTATCTTTCATACAAATTATAGATTATTCAGGTTAAAAAATTAAAGTAAACCAAATATAAATATAAAATTTAAGAACCAAAATTAAACCAGTAATATACTTTTTAACTTCAGTTTATATTTTTAAATAAAATAAACTTTAACAGGACCAATGGCTAGTTTTAAATTGTTCATAGTTTGGTAATATAAATCTCTAATTTTCAATTAAATTTATATCATATAACAAATTTTGACTCAATTTTCAAAAATAAAATATTATAAAAAGAAGAATCAGATTAATTATTTTAAATCAAAAGAAATTGATACTACTGCATTTTATTAGAGATAAATTTAAGGATAACTCATCTGATGAACGATTAGAATTTTGTATGCAATAAATTTTTATATTTGTATTTTGTTTGATCATCTTTTAATTTGGATAAATTAGCTCCCCCACCCCTCCCAAACTTGCAAAAGAATGATTTTGAAATCTTATAACCTAAAAGGATTTCTTCTAACAAGGCACTTTTCTGTATAGTATATGATTTTCTTTTATAACCGAAAAATAAGAAACATTATTTTCAATACAGAGAGAGATGGTTATCAGGAAACTTAACACAAAATTAATAATTTTGACTGCCTAACTGATTATTTAAGGTTTGAAAATTTAGCACTGATTTAAGAAAAAACAAACCAGTTTTAAAGTAAAATAATGAATAAACAAATAAGTATTACTTACAGATGTTTCTATTATAACAGCACTAGTTTGATGATGACTTTTTGACACGTCTATCCCTAAATTTTCTGCAAAACTATGATAAAGATTCACATCCATAGCAATGAAATTCAACGTTCGATTTGTTAAACAACCTATACCTGTAAAATTATTAAGCCATGTAGTAGTATCTGAAGGATCAGGAAAACTTGGGAAATAAACTTCAGAGGAATTTAATGCATAACGCATTCTATAACATAATCGTTTTTCATTATTTTGTATCATTGTTAAGATGAGATCATCCTTTAACTCAGCTATTTCTTCTTCAGTTAATTGCTTTTTTGAAGATTTAAATGCATATGGTGATTCATTCTGACAATGAAAACTTAATTGTTTGTATCGGCCAAATTTTACAGGAAAAGAAACTTCTATATCATTACACTTATCAAAACTACCAAGTTCATTGATATCGAAATTTTTTAAGACAAGTTTTAAAGTATTTTCACATTCGAAAAGTTTCATTTCTTCTATATTTTCAACAATATGATGCAAACAAGCTCGACAAGAACATGCTTGATTCAATTTTAGTTTCAGACTAGTAGACTGGCAGCATGTAAGGTCACAAAGATCAGGATGAAAGCGACACACATCTGGATCATTAGGAGTGTCTTTTTTATGGCACTTTTTAATGGTTTTAGATAATTCTTCCTGCATTATGTGTCGCTTAAGCACCATCCTATGCTTGATAGATTCAACAAAACTAGATTTATTGCAATTGTTATAATCCAGAGCAATTTCCTTTAACTATAAGGAGAACAAAAATTATACAGAATATTAATAATGGCAAAGTGAAATAAAAGTGGTAACACATAAAAAGTTTGAATACATCAAAGAACACAAAATAAGATAAAGCAGCAGTTTCAGAAATATTTTACTTGTGTACTTTATTTACAATTAAAAGGATAATAAAATATATATAATTTATAAATACAGTAACTTGTGAAACTTTCATAAATATTTAAAAATTAAACACAAAAACAATTTTATCCTCCATTTTTTTCTTTGCTGTCCCAAGTGGGAAAAGTTATTATTTTGTCCCCATAACATTTAAAAAATGGTTCAACCATTGATGATACATACACCACCAATCAGTTAATTCAAATATGAAATGGAGGTAGTATAAAAAATGGCAAATAATAAATGTAAAATTGAATTATTTCTTATGATTAAAAATAATTCAAAATGAAAATAAAAAAAATTTTACTATGGAATTATTTACCATTTTTTTTAAAAAAAAACACAAGCAATATTAAAAAATCAAACTATGTTCTTAAAAAAAATTACAAAATTTTAATTATAAATAGCTTATTTTAAAAAGTGCTTCATGTGCACTTTTAAGTTTTCAAGATCTAACAGAAGTATATTTGCAGTGAAGGAAGCCACTTTTATATATTATTAAACCTTTTCACTTGGATAACATTAAACAAAATCAAATAAATTTTCAAAATTTCAAATGCATTATCTTTAAATTCAAGATCAAAAAGAAAAATATAAGGATTTTTCTTCCCTTTATAAAATATTCTACATATTTAAAATGTGATAATTTTTTTTTAATACAGCAATTGAAGAGGGGGCAGGGCAGTTCTTTAAAATACTTACAAGATTATAATATGGTGTATATTCTAGTAATAAACTTCTAGGTGTAAATAAAACAAGTGCAGCAGTGTCTTCAAAGATTTCTGACAGCATACTACTTTTAGTTCCTGGTGGTGAAACCCAGTCAGATGTCTAAAACAGAACATACCAATAAGTCAATCTTTCTTAAGTTTAAAAATACATACATACAAAAATTTAATAAAATATTTTTGTAGATTACTTTGGTGAAATTAATGGATTTTTTATTAGTCATCTAAAGAAAGTGGCTGGATTGCTTGCATAAAAATAAAAATCTCTTAAAAAAAAAGTTTTTTTTTTTTTTCACACAGCTCAATACAATAATGTTTAGTCATAAAAAAAAATACATAAAATGTTGTATATTTTAAGAACTGTAGCAATTCTTATTAGTTAAATAAATATGGTATCATTCTTAATAGCTTAAAAAGATCTAAATTGTGATGCATATGAATAAATTATATAAAGACTTAACTCCTTTAAAAAAATGAATTTGACCATTATCGAATCTGATTTTAAAAAATTTAATTAAATAGAGAATTTGTTAAGCAGTCAATGTTCCAAATTAAATTAAAAACCAGTCCTTATGTTAGGTCTAATGGTTAAAACAATTTATTACATTTTCCCTGTTTTTTTAAGTAACTTGTGATAAATAGATCAATAATAAAATACTATAGAACAGCATACAGCTTCCTAAGATTGTGATTTCTGAATGAGATTTTGATTTTATTTCATTTAGTTTTTTTTTTTAATGTCACACGTTGAAACTACACTACAGACCACAACATTTTGAATCTCTGTAAAGTGACAAGCTAGTATCCCACTCTTTAAATTTCCATACCCTGTCAATGTGAAGACTTTGAGCCTCAATAAATTTAATGTGTATCAGCCCCCCCCACAGCAACACTAGAACACAAACCCCCAAATCAACAATGGCTGCCACAATATTACAACCATGAACACTAATCTACCACTTCCCAACAGATTTTAACCTTAAGTATTTTTACAGCTAAACTGAAACTGATTTAACTATTAATTTAGATCACCAGTCGATACAATATTATATATCCAACACTATTTTAAATTACTTTTTGTCCATTATAATAGTAACTGTATGTAATCTTTATCATACAATAACATATATGTAAGAGTAAAATATTTTTTAAAATGAATTCTTAAGATATATTTAACACCTTGTAGCCTGGAAGCCCTTTACAAAAGCTATTTTGTTTTGAGATACTAATAAATTATACATTTGTAGAATTGCTTATTATATCAAGTATAGTATTTTTGCAAAAGAGAAAAATATACAAAAATAATGTTTTAAGAATGTAAATACAAAAAAATTCAAATACAAGAAATTTTATTTAATATATGCCAATTAAAGATATTTTAACATTAATTATATAATATAAATTTTACTATCTTCTAAATTCGGTTTCTTTTTCACAGTTTTTCGATCATATGGATTGATTACACATGACCAAAACTTTGCAGATAAGGGGCATATTGATAAAAGAAATTGAGAATTAGCAAATTAAATTTTAGTGCTCATCCAAAGAATGAAAATTAACTTACATTGATATAAAAAGAATATTTATGAAAAACGAATAAAAAATAAAATTAATTACATAATCTAAAACTCCATATGCCCATTTTAGGAGTTCCATATGTCCTCTGATTTCTTCTCGATATACCTAAAAAGTAATTGACATTTTTGAAATAAAAAAAATTACTTATCAAATTAAACACAAGTAGCAACAAAATAGTTTATTTCATGAAAAAGCAACTTACTTGTGATGTATTCCAAAGAAACAATTGCACACTAGATCGTAATCTAAAGTTCTCAGCAACTTGTTTGTTAGTTAATACAGCAAAGCATATCCTTCTATGTGGATCTTGAGAACAGAACAAAAATTAATTTACAAATACAATTTTTTTAAAAAATTTAATTGCTTGCTTACATTTGCATTCAATGTTCAAAAATTCTTATATTGGTTACACTAAAACTTTGTGTGCATGTGTATCATCTTTTAAATGTTAATTAAAATTAATTCAAGATTCCATCCACTTTATTCTGAAGTTGATTTTGTTTATCATGCATAGAAGATGGATTAGAATATTTTACATAATCAATATCACATGAATAAACAGTACCAAAAAAATGGGTTTAGTATTTTATTTAAAATTTCAGCAATTTTTAATTTTTTCAAAGAAATCTAAGTAAGATTTCAAAAAATGATACACTTTCAGCATGAGCTCAATTTTCAACACTGCATTGAACATAAATTTGTAAAATGTCTTAATATTAACACTCTCTCACTTTCTCATGCTCCATACATTCTGATGCCAAAGTAAAAAAAAAAAAAATACTCATAAGCGTAGTACAACAGCATATATTAAACTAAATTAATTCAAAGCAATATAAGAAATTAGAAGGAAACAACATACCATTTGATAAAGCTTTCAAAGCTGCAAAATAGAACTGCTTATAACCTTTAGGATATGAACCATTCTTGAATTCAAAATATGCAACTAATACAGCCTAAAAAAAAGATACTTTTTAATGTATATAAAAACTTTCAAATAAATTCAGTAAAATGTTCAATTTTTTTACACAATATTAAGGATTAAATGACAATTTGTTTTAAATGAGATAATTATTAATTTTAAAAAGTATTGAGATAAAATACATAGTTTATGAAAATTGAAGTGCCCTGAAGAAATCGTACAAATTAAATGAAACTTCTAAGAAATGAATAACAGGTGCAAATATTAGATATGCAAACGATTAAAATTGCATGTGGATTGGCCAAGAAACATTCTCAAGACTTCCAAATGAGCAGGGTATAAAAAACACAGTAAAGATGATCTGAAATGTGCATTTTATATTGTAATTGCCATAATTAACAGATTAGAGGTCAATAAGCCACCCCACTAAAAATACTAAGTGCTAGAGTAGAAACCAGTAGTGTTAGAAAGAGGCCACATGATTGGCCTTTGTGAGGGTGGACATGTGTTTCATGAAATATCACTTGCATGAAATAAAATGCCATAATAATGAAATGTGTGCAGAAAAGATAAACCATAGAAAATATGACAAGTTGAAACTTTAATAGTGACCCCTGCAATATGATACCATGGGACAGCATGAACTTCATCCACAAAGTGATGATGACTCATACAGAGTCCTTTCAAGCATCAGCATAACACTAGGAAAATATCTACATGTGAATCATTGGCTTGTTTTCATGATTGGTTGACATATGTGTCATTGCAGGCTATAAGCAAGAATTTCTTTGATGGTTAACCAATGACATCTACAGCTACAATGATTTCACCAACAGTCAATGTTGTCCTACTGGCAACAAATTAGAATCCAAATTTGGGTTATAATGATAGACACATCCTTATCAGATACTACAGAGGTGTGAATACCTAGCATTATATCAGAAAAATGACCCCCAGAGATACTACTCACTTTAAAAATATTAAAAGAACTGAAATTTAGCAAGATAAACTCTATCAACATGTTGTTCAAAATATGTAAGATTTCTTTGTTGCAAGACAGGTTTTGCTTCTCCCATTGCACTCTGTGTGAGTGGCAATTTTACAATGCAAAAATTCTTCTTCCCAGAGAATCAATCACATGGCTTTCAGTCAAATTCAATTAGTTGTCCTCTGCATTTTTGGTGAGAGATATTGACTTCTAATCAATCATTTACAGAAGTCAAAACATCAATACAAAATTACAAAGCAACTTTACACAGCTTTGTATACACATATAAGTTTAGAGGATGTTTCTCGACTTACATGTATGCTATTATATGTAATTGTAATAATTAGCATTTTCTACAAGTTTTGTTTAATTTGCACAATTCTTTCACTGTGTTGGAATTTTCATAAACAGTATAATATATTAAATGGATACTTTGATATTTTTTTTCTAGAAATGAATTTTATTTCAATTATATAATAAAATAAGATTTTTTAAAATTCAGTTTGGGCCTCTTCAAAAGTGATAAATTAACCCATTTTATTAAAATGTTTAATTTCCTAATGATAAGAGTTTTATATTAAAATCTTTAAATCACCTGAAGTGGAATAACATTAAATGAATACATTAAATTTTTTAAAATTTAAGATAAAGATTTTACAATTAAAAAAAGTTTAGGTTTTTGATTTATCATATTCTTAATAATTTCAAAAACATTCATTTTTATAAACTAAAAATTCCTGACTAATTACAGATGGTTCCTTCAGTTACAAATGAAATTTCTGTATAAATTTTTTTCGCGAGCAAAGTTCTTCACTCATTACAAGCAGTATTTTTATAGAATTATGAGAATTTCATCAAACTATTGCAAAAATTATTTCACAGAAGCAATTAAAAATACTTTACGTTATCAAGTACAAAGAGACAGAACTTAAATAGTTAAACAAAAATGAATTGCATTTTGAAATAGTTTTTTTTTATATCCTTTAATATTTTTTGCACTTTTGATAACTTTAAAATGAAAATAAAAACTTTTGATTTAATTACTTCTATTTAGTTCTAAAATACAACAATTAAATGAAAAATATTAAAAACAAAAAAATTCATTTTCAATGAGAAAGAGAAAAAAAGAAAAAGAGGAAGCAGAGAGAGTTTCTTAAAAAAGAAATCTTTAAAGCAAAAGAGGAACAATAGCACTTAAAAAATGATACATTCAAAAGTAGATTTTAAAATTTGCCCTATTTTTTATGAAATTGTCAGAAACGTGTTGCTTTTCAGATGCAAGCACATACCAACAATGCATATTTCACACATCCCCTTTGAACTATGGGGATTTTGTTTTGTGCTGCATAAAGTACATCTTGATTTACACTTCATTACATTGTGATAAAATTAAATGCTCAATTAGATGGAATTTTTATAAAAATTATGCATTGAAATGAAGCCCAGTGACTGAATGGTAGTGCATCACGCTTCCACACCACTGGTCTGAGGTTCAAACCCGGGCTAGGCAAGGCCTACTCGGTCTTTCATCCCTTCAGTGGGTCTATAAATGAGTACCAAGCTTGCTTGGGAACTTAACACTGGGGGTTTCACGAGAGACTGACCACTTGACCGGAACATATGATCCTGGTCCTCAGGGCCCAAGGTCACATATACTGAGTTGGGCACAGTAGGCCTTGGCCCTCACAGGATGTTGCGCCACTGAGTTAAGTTTATGCATTGAAACATAATAGCTAAAAAAATACCTCAGCCTTTCTAACTAAAAGAAAAATAAATTCTTTTTTTGAGGGAAGCTAAAAGAATGAATGACAATTTTTTACTAGAATTGCTCATGTGTTATTTATATTTCTAATTCTCATTATTGTTACATTAGAGACATTCCTCTATTATCACAATAATACACTACACCATCCTAACATAATCTCCAGCATCCAAAATACCCTGGAAGAGATCACACAGAGTCAATTCAAATCAATATAACTAGGGTACAAACCATAATCTTAGAAAAGTGGTGGTTTTGCAATGAAACAACTACCAAGGAAAATTGTACATCCTTTTGAGCAGATTTTCAGATGATAAGTAGCATTTTGCATTATTATTCAAGACACAAAAGTAAATATTTCTAATATTTTTCTGTAATTTTGGTATTTTGGACACTTGTCTAAGCTTAAAAATAAATACAAAGCTTCTTAATTGCAACAAAAAACCACCGTATTAGATGAATTCAGTATGTTTAATTTTTAGTACTGCCAACTATTAACCTCATATAGAAGTAAAAGATAATTTCCAAGCAAACTTTATGTAAAATTTCTAACATTTTATGCACAAAAAAAAAAGTATGAACAAGTGGCTACCCCATAAAACCACTATCTTTCAAAGAGTTTAAACAATTCATAATGGTAAGAATTAAATCAATAGAAAAATAAGTATCCTAATAATTCATTATTTTTAACATAAAAACTGACATTTTTGCTTCCAATAAATTTTTTAACTATAAATGCATTGCCGTATTTAAATTAAATAAAACTAATTTAAATCAGAACTTTCATCATTTGGAAGTTTAAATGATTTTGAAACTATAATAAATTTTGAAATGAAATCAATTAAAGCAACACTTAAACTCATTTTTTCAGTTTCTTAATTGTATGCTTATTCTATTCAAATCAATTAAATAATTTCAAATTTTCTATCAATTTAGGTATATTTTTGATGAAATTTTATCCTAAAAATATCTTTAATTCAATATAAAAATTCCTTAACATAAGTAAATTAAATATGCCAAACTTGAAATGCAACAGATATTATTCCGCAGTTAAAAACATTTCTAACAATTTAGTAAATAAAGGCAAAATAATTTTCAAAAGTATACCTCATGCTTGGTGAGAAGGTCAAATAATTCTCCTGTATGATGTAAAGGTACAACCGGTGATAAAATAGAATCAAGGAAATATATTAAATATGTAGATACAATGGGACCTTCATACCGCACAATTCCCATTTCGTGAACATATGATAAAATAATTGGGTATGAAGGAACACTGAACTTCTTTCTACATTCTCCTTCAGGCCACCAGCAGTTGATAGCAGCAAAGAAAACCTTTAAAATATAAAGTAAATCTTATTACAATATTTATATTTCTACATAAAATGCTTTTAAGTTAACCAAAATAGTACTCAAGAAATTTAACAATTCTTTTCCTTTTAGTATTAACAAAGCAGTTTTTTTTAAAGATTAAATGAAAAGATGAAACTTTATAATGGAAAGCAGAAGTTTTTAAGATTTAAGAAAATATCACCTTATAATTAAGAGATGGTTACAAAAAATGTTCCTCTAAAATTAAAAAAGCTATATAGAAAACAATTAAATATAGAAATAAATCAAGTTAAAGATAATATTTTGTAAAATAAAAAACAATTAAATAATTTAAACACTTTGATTAAAAAATCAAATGATGGTGCTTTAAAATTTTAAGGCATTGAATCATCATTAAATATTATAGTGCCAAAATAAATGGTGAAAAAAGTCAAATGGTGACAGAATATTTTTAAGGGTAATTGAATGAAATGTTATAGTACTGATTCCCCATGAGATATATTATGCTAAATACATGATAAAAAAATAGATAATCCCATAATTTTTTAAAAAAATTTAAATTAGCACAAAATAAATAAACAATAAAGATATTGGAATCAAATAAGCTTTATGAAAAAATTAGACAATATATTTAGACATTATATTAAAAGGTATAATTCATTATAGATACACTCTGATCAATATACAAAATTGTGTAAGAACAAAATGTTCTAATATAAATCTAAAAAATTAAAATAATTTATCTCCAAGATTACTTCCATTCCCCAATTCTTAACAGATGTTAAAAGGTGAAAGTGTTCCATATATTTAGTTACAATGGTTCATCTACATCATAGACAATTACATAATTCTTAAAGCTTGGTAGATGAGCAATTTTTTTTTGGTTTTTAAAATGTCAGTTTCATTTCTATTTTGAACTGACTTTCTGGTATAGGATTTGAAATGTTTTTTTGAATGTAATCCCTCATAGATTGCATTAAAAAGGCAAGTTAAATTACACAGTTTTTAGAAAATTGTAACTACTATAAAATCCGGCATATAACGCACACCTTTTCTTTTATGTAGTAATTTTTAGGTATATTCGCCATATATTATGCACCCCCTTTTTTTACAAAGAAACCTAAAATGCACGTGTGCAATGCTCTTATGCTTTGAAGTCATTTATTTAAGGTATTATTCCAAACTTTAGAAAAAAAAAAAATGCTTCTTAGAATGCAGAACTTACTTCTAGAACCACAACCCTTTAAGTTCATAAGGAATGTCATTTTCTTTAGAATAAACAGTATTTTGATCTATGTAGAAGTCTAATTTTCTTCTATGTTCATCTTTTTTTTTAAAGCTCTCACTTTTATACCCAGCATATAACACACAACCATAAATCTCAATCTTATTTTTTGTGTTAAAAGTGTTACAATTTTTGTTATAATTTGAATATTTTTCTAATACCTCCAGTTTTAAATTATCCAATCCAGATTCTAAACATATATAAATCTAAAAAAATCCTTGTATAGTTAAATAATAAAAACTCAACTTTGTATTTAAATTAAATTAAATTTCAAGGATGAAAAGGGGCATTTGAATACAATCAAAAATTAAACATTGATACAACTTTCAAACATGTATTCAAATATCGTGCAATATACTAGTTAAAAATGGTACATCAGAAATGATGGTAAATAAGATACAATATCACATGCATGCTGCTAAAAGTACCAGATGTCCTTTTAAGACTGAGTTAATATAAAAATAACTCTAAGCACTATCTTTATTGTGAAGTTATTTTTACATTGTGTTAACCCCTTTCTTCTTGCTCCTGTCAAAATCACGAGACAAAATTTCCCCCTGTATTTCTAGTACCTATGATATTTCCAGGCAAGAGTGTTCAAAAGTAACATGCAAAAAAAGATGAAAACCATCTATTTCTAATGCCCGAAATAATGTTTATTTCTCACCAGATGGCAATATCAGATTAATAGTAATGTGTTTAGAGATAGTTATTTTATTTTAAACTAGATGTTACCACAATCAAACATTAGCAATATGTTTTTGTAACCTTAGCTCGGTTACTCAGTTCCGCTCTTTTTAAATACACTTGGGTTGCATTCTGTGATAATATATATATTAATATTAGTCAGGAAGTGTATCAGATTCTACTTTAAATAAAAATGGACCTGAGAGTAACTCTGAAAGAACTTATTGTTTTGAAAGTTCAGTTTGAATCTGAGAGCAGTAATGTGATGGATCTATACTGTTATCTGGGATAATGACCTTTTTTTATCTCAAGCTTTGAAATTTATCTCACAAGAAAAAATTATTAATGTGCATTTACACTATGCATAAGTGTAATAAAATTCTCCTTTAAAGTTTCAAACACATGTTTTTTAATTTTTTCTCTTTGCTGGAATACCAGCATTCAGTCACAATAACCCTAAATGTTGGCTTTTCTTAAAAAATTGTTTGTATTTTAAGCTAAAAATGCACCCAAAATTTAAAAACAAATACATTGTATGTACACTTAGTTTTTTATAATTTACTTGAATAAAAAAAATAGGCACTTTTATGACCGTTTTCTTCACAATTATGTGACCATTAAGGGGTTAAGTAGAGCTAGCAGTCACTATTAAAAATAAATGATACTTTTCCATTTCACTAGCACAAATTTCAACAAGCAGATTTATTGGCGACAGCACACAATATGTAACTCCATATTACATAATACATATAACAGTATACACTCCCTTTTTTGAAATTTTCCTAAACTGCTTCGAATATAAATGTTCATGGATCAGTTTGGCACCTTGAAAAATCTGACAGATACTTCATCTATTCTGAGCAAATTTTAAATTTTCATTGGTTTTTCATTCATTTTTACAGTATTTGGAAAAAGACATTACTGATAAGAAAAGGCTGCGACTTTTTTTTAATGTAAAATTAAACCACCAGCAGAAATATTTTGATTGGCCTCAGCTGTATTATTTTTGGTGACTTTATTGTCTGCACAGGCGAAATGGAAAAGTGCCAAATAAACATTTATATTCAGAGAAATACTTTCATAATGCACATTCTTTACAAGACAGCATAATTTATTACTGAAACATGATTCAAATAAATTTTAAAGTACCTCATTGTGATAAAATTTGGCAACAGTTTCGAATTCTTCTCTAGCTTGCAAAGATGAAGCATCCCATGGAGCATAGTACATGACCAGCGATACATCTTTCTCTGATATCAACGATAAGAGTTGTTTAATATTTCCATTATAAAAATCAGTAACTAAGGAAGGAGGCTCAAAAAATATATCTGGAGGATTCACTTTCTTAGTTTTTAAAGGACTGAAAGGAAAGAAAATATAAGCAAATTATTATCATAAGCACCATTAACTAATTTTTTGAGATATTAAGATTTTACTGCCTGATCAATACAGGGCTGGTAATACGAAAGAAAAACATTTGAAGTTAAATTAAAGGCACACAAATAATCAAGCAAAAACTATTAATTACAATAAAAAAATTAATATCAATCTAAAACATGCAAAATGTTTTTTGAAGTCAAAATAAATGTAATTTTTTAAAGCATCTTTTTTCATAAAAGAAATTTTAATCATGTAGCAATATTGAACATTGAACTCAAATGCACTGTTAGATTATTAAATCAAAATTCAAATAGATTTTAATGATTTTATTCAAATAAAATAATTATCTTCATTCTTAAAAAGTCCGTAAATTTAGAACTTTTACATAAATTAAAAAGAAACAAAAACATTATTTGACTTGCATTAACATAACAGTAATGCTTTTATACGGTAGGTCTATTAATAACATATCATAAGCGATCTAAATGAGATCACAAAAATGAGTTTGAAGATATTTTTAATTCCCACAAAAACACTACAGGCAGATTTTGATGCATAATTGAACGTAAAAGTGCACAAGCATCATTACTCAATAAAATAATTTTTGGTTGAATTAAAACTTGAACCTGAAACTTGTGAAGGGAATATTATCAGTAATAAAGTTTAAGTATAATTATGATTTGGGGTCTCTCAGTTTTCTTATGATTTTTTTTTAAATATATCATTGACACATCACTAATCAAAAATAAATGCAAGCATGCCAATATATCATGACTTACGATATTGACTTTTTTTACCATTGCATTTTTCGTCAATACACTTACTAGTCTAATGGATAGCACAATTTGACAATTACCAAGTAATGAAAAAAAAAAAAAATAAATAACACTGAAAATGTTTTTTTCAAATTTTTAAAAAGAATAGTCTATAACAGATTTACTAACCCATGATCATATAAACACAATTAAACCTGTTTTTGTCTAGGAAATACGGACTGCAAAAAAGAAAACAAAAAAATTATGCTGTATGAAATCCCTAGGAGGATAATCTTCTAGAAAAACATTTAAAGAAAAAAGATTATTTTAGTGAAAAAATGCATAATCTTTTATTTTTTATCTATAGAATTGGTTACGCTCAGATAAAAGCTCTTCAAAAACTAATTGACATTGCTTCTTAGTGAAAACTTGGCTGCCAGTTTGAAATTGAGGTTATTATTAGTTTACCAAACAGAAAATCCCAGAGCATTGGAAGCAAAAAATAAAGAATTGCTTCCTATCATTTGAAAATCAAATTCATAATTTTGAAATACAGTTAAATGGTGAAAACAACCTAAGTGGTACCCTCTTTCCATAACTTATGTGGAGACTTAGATCTCTAAAAGATTTAATGTGTATTAGTCCCACTATACAATGGGACTTTGGTGGAATCAGGATTCCAACCCAATATTTGATTAAATGCTTGTATCCATGACTATTTGGCCACATTGTTTTTTTATGAAATAATCAAAATTACAGTTTGTGTTTGTAAATATTTAACTTGTGAAACTGCAATACAACACATATCGTTAATTTAATTTGAAAATCTACAATATCGTTTATTTGTGTCACACTATGAATATTGGTGAGACCTTGTAATTTGGAATTACAATGAAGTGACAAAGCTGACACTCAAGCTATAACCCTATATCCAAACTTCCTACCAAAGGATTTTGAGCCTCAACAAATTTAACACTCTTCACATCCAAGAGATTCAAACTTCACAAACTACAAAAATATCCTACTAAAATTCTTGAATCTAAACAGATTATTTTACGGACTTGCAAAACTTAAGTAGGAAGATGCATGCAAAATACCTATTCAAATATTTCACATATCATACTACATTTTATCACACCCCACTTCCTATGCAAAGATCATCATTAGTCAAAGTTTGTTACTTTATCTTTCATTTAAGAGTTATGGAAACTAGCAAATCATATATATATATTTTCAAATTTAAGAAAACAGCTAAAAATTTCAAATCTAATATTTAAAATATAAGTAAATTATGAAAGTAAAAAATTCCTAATACTTTATTCATTCGAAAATAATCAAGTTCAGACAATTACTGAGTTATCTCATACAACAGTTCTGATTCGATGGTGTGATCCAATGTTTACACTCAGAGACCGGCCAATTTAGATCTGCTATGTACAAAACAAATAGGACTTTCGTACCCACTTTGCAAAGCAGCTATTCCAGTAAATACGATTGTTATCACAAAAAAAATTTCTCGCCCATACGAATTCATAACTTGGAAATATTTTGTGAGAGAAAGAGGATCGCCACGTGTGTCTTGTATTTTGATATCAGTATCATCCTCATCTTTGATCAAGTCATTTGTCGCCGCCATGATGACGTCATTATTCGGATAAGGAAAACGAAACAAAAACCGAAACAAATTACAAATAAATTTTATGACCTTCATAAAAGGATAAATCAAAGTACTTTGATAAGGTAAGTACAGATATCGAAAGAATGAAATATAATTAACTCATATTGAGAATCCTAATTTGACTTCTTTTAGCATATTTTTTTGAATAAATTGGTTTATATAATGATTAAAATACTGTATTCTTTTTAAGTCTTTCAGAGATGATATTATTGAACTATTATAACAATAAGATACATTTTGTAAAAACGTAAATTATTTTTCAATTTATCATGCATTATTTTTATGATTCTTCTATAAATACGGGCTCTAACGAGATTATTCCTTGCTAACTACAAAACTAATTTCTCATAATTATAATACTTATTTCAAACTTTTCTTAATTGCCTTATGATAAGCCTTATTTTGAAATTGAATTCGATTTCTCATAAAAGTCCTTAAGGGTCTTTTCTTACTGATCAACTTTTAAAACTATATCACTCCTTAAAAATTAATTTTAGAATGTTGCATTAAATTCAAAACATAGCTCAACAGCTAAAAGAAATGAAACCGAACTAAAATCTGTTCTAGTAAAAACTGGGACAAACAAGTTGGCAACACTAGTTAATCGTAGGTGGATCGCATTTTTAATTATTTTAAGCTCACTTTTTCAAATTTGTAACTTGTGTTACACACACATGTGTCTTTGAAGCTTGTCACGCCATGTATGGTTGGCGTTCTTGTACTGGAGTTGTTTATATTTAAACCTCTGTGTGGAAAGCGTTCGCAGTTTTCCAGTTTGTTTCCAAATTTTTTTAACGTTTCCTTGCCAATTGTGAATATAAAGTATTGAACAATATTTGGAAGTAAACACACTTTTATTGACTAGTTATTCGCTCAATTTTTTAATGTTGAGAAAACATGTTTTATATACACCTATTGTTTGAAGTATTTAAGAACTTCCAGGTTTTTTTAAGAATTAAAAATTTCGTACCAGTTATAAAATGCAATTTTAACTATTATTACTTTTTCAAAAATAAGCCTTTAGAAATTTAAAAACTTAAATACGTTCTCCCCAAAATGTTCGTATACATCACAAAGTTTAAGAAAAACCTCCTAATTAGGATTAATTTAATGATAAGTTCCAATATTTTTTCGCATAATGTACACACATCAGATTTTATATATTAAAAACTATGTCGTAATTAAAAATTACTGTTGGTTCATTTTTGTAAAGAATATAAAATAGGCTGCCAAAAAATAAATAAAATCACCACAAAAGTGATTAGATATGGAACATATTTTAACAAATTTATCTATTTCATAGTTGGCCGTTTTTAAATTTCATTATGATTAAAATATTTGGCTTATCTTTGCTTATTTATTTTGTAATGATACTCATAGAATGAAATGGCTCATAGAAAACAAAGATTGAGATTATTTTGCACCATAAAAGGAGTAAACATTTTTGAAATGTTACTTAATTTGTGCAGATTTATGCTATTTAACTATTGCATTATAAAGAATAATTATCAGAAAAGTTGTGAAAAATGAATGTTTAATCACTAAAAATTACTATTGAATTCAATAAACTATTTTCTGAAATTCTCTCATTTAAAGTTAAGTATCAAATACTGAAATCAGTTGGCTTACAAGATTGTTCTGCGGGTAGAAAATGCTTTAAAACTAAGAAACTAAAGGCTAAGACTTTATTTTGTAAAATTAGTGATAAATAAACCAATATGTAGTCTAATCACATATTGTGTAGGTTGGATGAAACAATTTTGGTTGATAGGAGTATAGCATTGTGTAGAGAAAGCTAAAAATAAAAGTTAGAACAGTGAAAGCGTGATTTTGTAATTTTATCAATGGTATGATAAAATATGTATAATAGTATAATGATTTTGCATAAACACTTTAAAAGGTAATTTATAATTATACTCAAAATCGAATATCAAACAACTTTTTGTTTTTTATCAAAGGAATAATACTAAGAATATATCCCTGAATTTCCATCTTCAATATCTCTGATTTTCTGGGAGTTCTAAAAAAAACTATTCTAATCACCCGATTTCAACCTGATTGAACATGTTTAGAGAAAACTTGAAGCTAGAACACAATAAAACAAGTAATATACATAAAAAAAAAAATTCAGTCAATTCCTACTTAGGTCAACAAAGAAAATTTTTTAGTTACTTTTTATTAAATAATTACAATCAATATAAATATGTATATACATATGACAGACAATATTAAGTGGCAAAATAGAAAGATTTTCCTTGCTTTATATGGTGTTGGACTGCTATTTTTGTTTGTTACTATTTATTCATTAATTAAATTTAATTATTACGATAAAATAGCATATATTAAAAAAGAAATCACATTCTGAAAAATTAGGTGGGATTTGAACCCACGACCTTTGGATTAGAAGTCCAATGCGCTACAAGGACACAACAAGCAATTTTATATATGATGTTAGACTATTATTTTTGTTTGTTACTAATTATTCATTAATTAATGAATTAATATTTGAATAAAAAAACTATTATAACATCAAGTGTCATCCACTACAAGTTTTAAAAAATGTATTTGAACTTGAGTGGATGAATAATTATTAATGATTGAAAATTTGAACAAGATATATAGAAATATATAAATACGTATAGGAAGAGTGTGTAAACTAATAGTATAAAATGAAAAACAAACTTAAAACAGTGTTCATCAAAGAATGGAGAAAAGTTAATGTAAACACTGAAAAAATTTGTGAGCTTTTTGTCCAGACATTTGAAATTTGTTTGGAATGATCAAAGATATATACCAAATTTTAAATTACGAAAATATTGTAATATATTCTGTCTTGTGTTTCTTAACAAATTTAATTGCTTTTGTAAGATTATTTTTTAATTTTTCAAAAAGAAAAGTTTAACTTTGTATTTAAAACGCTCTTTGTAGTTCCAGTGAGAATAGAATTAAACATTGTTTTAAAAATCTCCATTGTGAAATATCAGTACTTACGTATTATTGCAACCATATTGTCAACTTTATATGAAACAAAGAACATGGTTGCCAATTCAGTGTGTATGACACCAGGGGTGGCATTTGGATCAAATTTGAAAAATATTTTTTTGTTACAAAAAATTTAATATATTTTCTGAAATATTATTGGGTGTGAATTTGGTATTTCATTTAACGTAGCTTATTTTTTTTATTCTGTACTCTGTATATTTAATGACTGTTTCCTTTTTTGTTGAAATTTGAAGGGTTCAAGGTGGAAGTATATGTTAAAGCATGAAATTTAATATTTTTACACATCTTTCACTAGTAACTTTCTCCCCATCTCGGAGTGAGGTCACAACGGACATTCCTTTCACCCTTACGATGTCTGGTTTCAGCTATCCAAAAGGGGACAAGAGTAATAAGAGATTTTGGTATATAGAGCCACAGGAGGTATTTTATTTTAGTCTTGAGTGTAGTTACTATAAGTTAAAACAAACTTTTGTGATACCCACCATTAGTAGACTATTTTTGAAGAAATTGGCCTGCTTAAATAGACAATTCCTTCTCTTACATTTCACTTGTTTGAAATTCTAACAAATAATTATGTCCTTAATTTTGAATTATTTTGAAGTTTTTAAGACTTAAAATAATATATATATAGAGAGAGGGGGGACAGCATTTTCCCTTTTTGTCCGGGGTGGCAAAACTGCTAGAGCCGGCCCTGACGACATGCGAAATTGAGGTTGCACACTTGGTAGATTATCTTTAATGTTGGCATTGTTGCAACAGTATGTAAGTATCGAAATATCTAATTTTGTTACTACTATTTTTTGAAATTCGAAAGTATGAGAATAGTTTGGGAATTATTGTATTTTTGCATCCAGTCAGGAACTGTGCAAAAATTTGCTTAGCAAATTAATTCCTGAAATTATTTGTATATATTGAGATTTAATTAGGGGATGTTTTAACTATATTGAATTCAATATATAATGCGACCAATCTTGATATATAATGTGAATACAAATGTAATTCTTGTCATTAATTTCTTGCAAAAAATATTAATTATGATTTTATTTTTCATTTATATTTATTGCATTTTATTCATATACTTCCAAAAAATAATCAATTAGATTGTGGATTTTTTAAAATATACATAATATGTTTTAATATCACTTCTTTATTGTTCATTATCAGTTGCAGATTAAGAAAAACAATGAATACAATTGAAGCTCACTTTTGTGGCATTTCTTCTCAAAGTAGTATCTATGGCTTAACAACTTTGTTTACTGGTGAAAGCTCTCATAAAATTCTTGTTGCTTCTTCTAAAAGAAAAGTCTATTGTATTGAATATTCAAAGAATCAACAAAGTGTCATCTTTTCAACTCGTGAAGTACAATTCACTTATATACCTGGTAATACATAATTTGATTACATACATATGCTAAATAATTTTTAACATATGGTATACAAAGAGAGAAATTTAATTAATATTGATTCCTTAATTTTGTCTGCTATGCACACTTTTAGAAAATTTTGCAAGAATATTGAAATGTGTGTATGGTTACTACCTTCTATTGTAGAAATTAAAATTAAATTCTGAAACATAGTATTGAATGATTAAAAGAATTATTATATATATTGAAATACTGCTTCTCTCTTTGTATTAGTTCAAGCCCTGATTCTACAATACTAAGAAAATTGGGCACTTACGTATTAGCGTCAGCACAGTCAAGTTGGTACCACATAAATCGCGTCATTTTCTGGCAAAATTAACAGACTTTGTTTTAGAAAAAATTATGATAATTTTTTTTTGTATCAAGGCAGGATTTGCATGGCATCAGTTTTGCTGCTGTGATGCTAATACGTACATACCAAAAATTGTCATTCAGAATAATGGAGGATTTTTATCTTTAAATGTGTGGGGAATGGGGGCCACTGATCCCCGAAATTCTCATATGGTACAGAAATTGAAGTAAGAAATCAGTTCAGGTGTTGTCATTTGATTCGGAATGTGGAAATCTATTGCTAATAGCCCTCCATGTTGATCTAATATAATGACATTTAATGTTGAATCTTAAGGTTCTAGTAGATGATTCTTGATTTGTGTGACTATATGTTCTTAATTGGTCCATTTTTAAAAAATGTTCCTTCCAATTTTATTTCTTAAAAACATATTAAACTTGTAGACTCCTGAATGTCTTCTAGCTATTTTAAATAAACATGTTTTGTCCACTTTTCTTATTAACCCCTTAACTGCAAAGGAAAAGTTACGAAATTCACCCCCACCAAGTACCACCATTTTTCCCACAGGCTTGCATTATTACGCAGTTTATTGGGGGAAAAGAAAAGGCATCTTTTTCCACCTAAAAACTTGTTTACTTTCACTTTAAAAAAAGAAAGAAAAGGATAATATTATTAAATGAAAATAAAAAATTCAATCTCTAGAGTTACAATATAATAAACAATCAATTATAACTTATCTGTTCTGTGATATATCCTGAAGCAGGGTTGAACACATAAACCAGTATCACATTCAGTGCATTCATACAAAAAATTAAAAACCTATTACATATGGTAAGCAAAAATGACTACAAATGAAGAATAGAAAATTGCACACTCAAACGAAAAAACAAAAACTCCTTAGCTGTGAATTTCATCATTCCTGGAATATACCCTTTCAAATTTCTTACCCACCTCTTCTCCGAAATCAGTAAATTCTTTAAAAGCACAGTTAATGTCATGTTATTGTATTCCAATGTAATGGGACTAATTTTAAACAGAGCAGCACTTTACAAAAAGTCTTCCTTTGCAAGGACAAGTATACACGTCCGGGACACTAAAGGCACTTAGCAGGACATGTATACATGCCTGCATCACTTAACCACTTAAGAGGTTAAGTGACTAAAATTTTACGTGGGATTTATTTTGCTGCTCTATTTGAATTTCCCCCTCCCTAAAACTACTTAGCTGTGTTCTCAAATAGTAAAATTTATTATTGCAACAGATAAGACAAAGTTTTAGCATATGTCTGTTCTATGTAATAACCTCCAAATATCAATAGCCTGTGGATTTAGTTTAGATCAGTGATCATCATACGAAACAAATTTTATTCTATATCATATGCTATTTTGTGCATGTGAAATTTTAATATGGTGTGTAAAATATTAGAATTAAGATTCGGTACAGATTTACAATGCAGTCATTTGAAGATTCATAATCTTTTGATGATACATCAAAACCAATCTTATTTTTGTAATTGATTCACCTTTCCTTAACTATTGTTTGTAATGCATATAATAATTATTATTTAACTTTATTTCTTCTAAAATTACTGTTAAATGAAGTACAGTTATTTCATTGTATTTATAGTACCCATTTATTTTTATTTAATTGCTGGTCTTGCTAAAAAATCACCATTTATTAACCACAATATGATTTTCTATATCCTTAAAATCTTTTTTCTACCACATCATATTTGTTCTACATCTGCTGTTCTTTAAAGAAGTTTAGTTTTCAATTGCTCAGTTTTAATTTATATAAATTTTAATTAATTCTTTTTTGCATCTGTCCTTGGATTTTAACACTCTTTTTTTAATACGCTTTTATAAGTTTCGCTTGTATGTAACAGAATCTTTGAACTTGATTTTTACCTAATTTAAAAGGACAAATTAATTCAAAATTTTGCACACGTGTGAAGGATTGATGGCAATACAATAATTTCATAATTTTCTTCCATTGTCCTGAACAGGAGGATCCAGATTTGGCAATTAATTCCATGTACCATTGCCAGATTTGGCGACTAATTCTATATACCATTTCCAGATTTGGCGATTAATTCCCGATTCCATTTCCGGATTTGGCAACTAAAAGATTAAGAATAACCCTAAAAGCAAAAACTTTTTTTTTGCGTCAGCAATTTTTTATCATAATGTAAGCAACTGTCCAGTCTTTCTGAAAATGAAAATAAAAAAAAAGACTTGTGCATGTGAAAAAATTAATTTGTTCTGACTCAGAGATGGGCAAACTTTTTCGGTTGCGTACCAAAAATTAAAAAAAATAAGTATATGAATAAATAATAATTAAAAAAACTAAAAATACATGCTTTTACTGTTGATAGAACTAAAAAATTAAAAATTAATTATAGTTTTAAAAAACTAAAAAGCACACTTTTATGGTTAATCAAAGTAAAAGCATAATTCTTAATATAAGAATAAAATGATTAACAAGAAAATTAATGTCATTGGGGTAAAAGCGTTTGAGGCTTTATACTAAATTCTTATACTAACTCAGCATTTCAGAATAGAATTAGTAAGAAATTATAACAATTGATATAGAGCACCTCACGCTTTTACCCCAATGACATTAATTTTCTCGTAAATCATTTTATTCTTATATTAAAAATTATGTTTTTATTTCGATTAACCATAAAAGCATGTTTCTTAGTTTTTTTAAACTATAATTTATTGCAATTCAACTATGATATCTGCAGAAATATACAGTGTTTAAGGTATTGTAATTATACAGTTATAACAATAGTAAGTTATCCTCATGTAATTTCTTTTTAATTTTAATAAAAATAAAGAAGTTGAACAAAAATGACATGGTTTGAATGTAATATACTACAGTTTTTGATACAATATTGATGTATTTTGTTGAAATATATAATTGATCTATTATTTGTTACATCAATTATTTATAAATGACAGGTTTACTTTAAATTAGAGGTATTCTCAAGAATTATGTGAAAATTTATGCATGCATATATATATTTGGTTTATAATGAACAGTTAAAATAAATCTTGGTTTGTGTATGGGATAGGATCTAATAAAAGCTTATATCAGATTTTATTAATCATTCTTAAATTGTATCAAATGTGGATAACATTTAATATTAAGTTTCCCCCTAAAATTAAGCTATTAATTTTTTTTTACTGAATAATTAGTTCTATATTCTTAGAACTATAATAATTTTATCAGCAAATCAGAAACAATGAAATATTTTTAGTTACTGAATCATTTATTATTGGATTTTCTTTTATATAGTACTTATGTTTGTGTGATTATATTTATTCAAAACTAATTTGTTAAAAAATTATTTATTTTTCTTATCAATAGGTGGAGCTGAAATAATATCAATGGATGCTTTTAACCAAGCTTGTCATGAGCATGACTTTGTTGTGGGAATTACATTCACCAAGGCAAGTTTCTTACAATAATATCCAATTCTTAATTTCATTCTAAACAAAGATTGAAAAATATGTATCAGATTGAATATAATTTTGCTTCTGGAAATAATCTGTATGTTTTATATTTTGTATTTTAACTTTGAATCATGTAATGCAAACATTCACTTATCAAGGTGGTTTAATATAAAATTAAAATCTCTCTCTCTCTCTCTCATTAGGTAATTGGAACTCATAACATGGCTAATTCATTCATGCTATGAAAATATACCTATCTTTCAATTTATCTGTTACTTTGCACACATTCACAATTTCTGTTTGGCATTTTTAAAATGAACTTTCTTAGAACTCATATACTCCTGCAATAATTTTTAATCCATAATTTGTAACTCTTTTATTAAATTGTTATGTATTTTTCAATGAATATTTAGCTATAAAAAAGTGTAAACTATTTTGTACTTTTCCTCAAGCTGGAATTTTTGTAAACTTCAGATTTACTCTAGTTAGTTGTTTGAAATTACGATTTTTTAGTATTTTTATAGTTAACTTAAAAATTTTGTTGGATTTAGCATGTTTAGTAAAGTTTTAAAGGATAAGAAAAGTTACACACATATTTTGAAAACCAAACTTAAGAGTTTTAGACTGTTATGTAATGGAGAAAAGCATAAATTATAATTTTTAAATGGAACTACTATTTAAAACTGTGGGGAAAAAATGAAAGCTCCACTAGAAAAAGTAAACTAGAAGTTGTACTTATATGAGTTAAATTTTACATATTAAGATATTGCAGTCGAAAATGTATGAAAAAAAGGCGTTAATGATATTAAAAGATTGAAATAAAACATTTTTGCCAGCTGATAAAACATATATTGGTATTTTGACATTTTTCTTTGTATTTTAATATGATTTTATATTGAAATCAATGAATTCAAGCATATATGTAATTAACTAAATATATATTTTGTCTTGTTTCATATTTATATGGTTTTACACTAAAAGTAAAACATGATTTTGATATGCGCATATTTATACAAACTTTTTGTTGAGTAAAAATTTTTTTACAATATTTATTACTATATTTTCTTGAAATTGTATTAAAATCTGTTGCTATGTTTTTAACTTAAAATGTCTAACCTATCTATATATATATGATTATGTGATCTAAAGGGAATTTTATTATTTTTCTGATTGTATATTTTGCCTATTTAAATGTTTGTTCATTATTTGACTAGTTAAGAAAAAAAAAAAAAATTTCAGTTAGAAATTATACATTACTTAAGATATGACAAAAAATACTAGATATATGATGATAAAAATTTGCTTGATTTTTAAAAATTCTTATATTTCTGTTCTGTATTACTTCACTTAATTTTTTTTAGAATGTGTTGCATTAATTAATCATTAAATTTTTAGTCTTGAGAAAATTATAAACAAAGCAGCAAATTTGCTATCATATTGTATAACTTTCAACTATTTTAATGGCTTTTTATTCAGGTAGGAAAATGAATACAGGATAATATTTTATTCTAAAATTAATATTATAATTTTAAGTAAATATTTTAAATAAAATGGGACTGCAAATAAGAAAAATTTCTTAGAAATTTTTTAAATCTTATTTTATCTAATATTTTTATTTAAAAATGGTTTTGAAAATAAGTTTATTTTTGTTTGTGAGTCATATATTAGAAAAGAAAATATAATTACTGCTATTTACTACCAATTTATCTTTCATTTTACAGTGTGGCACATTAGGTACAATGAGTCAGTACTTCAATATTTATTCCGACTGGGAACCCAGTAATAAATGTGATTTAGATAATATAGCTCGTAAGTACTGTTCTTGATCACATTGTAGTTGTATTTTTAAGCTATTTCATAAACTCTCTCTGATTATTTACCAATGTTTGTAAAATTTGAATAATTTTTCTTTGGTTTATAATAACATTTTGAAGTTCTGTGTTTTAGTTTAAATTTGTAGCTGCAATGGTGGTTAATGTTATGTTTGTTTATTCAGTACTTACATGTTATACCAACGACCAATTTCATTGAATCGAAAGACATCGCAAAAAACAAGATATACAAATAATAGTGGAAAAGGTTCCTGCGCATGATCGAACACAATAATAATAATGAGGATAGCATTTGGTGATTATTTTTTTTAAATTAGTAATGTCTTTCAGTTTAGCAAAATTGGTTGACAGTATAATGCATAAGAACAGTTTTTTCTTACCTCGTTTGTGTGTGTGTGTCAGCTGTCATTCATTACAACAGATGTAAAACTGAATTCTTTCCCTTGTATATTTAATGAAATATTTACTGCTCATGCAAACAGTTAGTATACCAATGGCAAAGTATGGTATGCCAATAAGAGTACAATTAAAAAATGAGATGATTTTATGAAAAAGTATTACTACTGAGTAGATTTAGAAAAGTAAGGAAAAAAGTGATACTTAAGTATTAGTTAATCAACCAATAAATTGCTGGATATTTTGAAGAATTTGCATCAATTTATTCATGTCACCATTTTACAAACAATGAAAAAATATCTGACAACTTTTATTCAGGTTTGTTTGCTTTTAGATAAAGAGACATATTATGCTCATTAATACACTCTCTCTTTAATGGAACAATCCAGTAACTTTAAAAGTACTCCATTATGTTCTCTCTAGAATTTTATTTATTTTCTTTTAAAAAATACAAATTAAAAAAAATGTACAAATAACTTTATTGTGCTTATGCATGCTTGTGAAAGTATTCCCATTATTGTGGGGTTTGCCAAAAATGGACAACTGACTAATACAAAAGTACCAAAAAAGCAATGCAATAGTTGCTTAATAATCATAATTTTAAATTCTAGATAAGGAAAGATGCAGAAATGAAAAGATATATATATTTCATGTTGTAAAAAGTAATTTTATTTCACACAGAACAAGAAGAAAGACAGTATTTCATTATTTATAAATCATGAATGCAATGTAGGATTAAATAACATGGAGACCTCTAGGCAGTCGAATTCTCGGGCACCTGTAGCATAATAATTTTATTATACAACATGCTACTCCTTGAGCTCATGCAATTGCCTATGGGCCCCTACAAAGCCCAGGGCTCATAGGCAATTGCCTACTCCACGTAATGAGTTATCTAGCATTGTGTTGAAAATTTAGAAGACTGAAATGCTGTCATTTTACAAAATATACTCTGGAATTAGCATTTTATATTTACAGTAATAACTGAAGCTCACTAAGATTTTAATAAAAAGTGCCAACTAAAATTTATATCATAGTGTTCAAATAATTAATCATCTTTTTTATAAATTGTTTCATACATTTTTGTAGTAATAATTACTGCATGCAAAACTTCTATAATAAATAATCTTTGGCTTAAGTTTTTTTTTTTTTTTTTTCTATTTTGAAAATTTATGAATTAGTGTTTTATAAGATTAATTTCCCTAAATTAATTTTTTGTGTTTGGTCATTAGTAATAAGAATATAAGTTATTTATATATGAATTAATATACATATATATTTTTTTAATATCTAGAGGGTTGTCTGAGCATTTGTCTTGAATTCATTCCTTTTCATCTTACCCACACAGAGTAAGAAAATATTTTATTAGAATAAATATATAAATTTAAGTATATAGTCATTTTTTATAATACAAGTTGTAACTTTTTTTAATTTTGAGTTTTTGTATATTGTTAATGTTGTGCTGGCTCTTTATGGCCAATGATAGAATAATACTTATATAAACATTAATCATTTTTCAATTCCTATTATTAGTTCACAATCTCTCTATATCTTATTCAAATTTTCAATTGTTAATAAAATACATTTTAAAACACTCAATTGAGCTGAAATTTTATATACACAATTATTTTGGATGACAATACAATAATTTAATTATAGTTAATTAAAATTCATTGACTGAAACTAATTATTTAAGGAATTGCAGATACACAGTCACGTTGGCTTCATTTTTAGCGACTTGGGTCAAAACTTTAGAAGATTTTATTTTCTCATGTTTTAGAGTATTCAGTTGAACTGAAACTTTTTATACACAATTGTTTTGGATGAAAATACAATACTTTAATGATATAATTAATAAAAATTAATTGCCACTTAATATTGTGATTCTGTCATATGTGTGTATATATATATATATATATATATATATATATATATATATATATATTAATAGTAATTATTTGATAAAAAGTAACTAAAATAAAATTTTTCTCTGTTGACCTAAGTAGGAATTGACTTAAAATATTTTTTTTGTATTGTTTATAATCATCTTATAATACGAGAAAGAATTTTAAAGTAGCTATACAACTATAAAAAATAACCTACTTTTTTTTGCAAGATATCTTAGTGTCATAATAAATGTGTCACCAACAATATATTGAAATCACACAAATAAGTATTTATAATCAATATTTTTACATTTTTATAAACAATATCTTAATTACCTTATTATCTTACATTTGCATTTATAAGTAAGCTTACAGCTTTAATCATTTTTTTAAAATTGTGTAGCATTTTTTACTATCCAAAAAGCAGCATCACATTTACAATTTGTATTATCTTCATGTGGAATGAAAGAAATTTTAAACGATAATTTATTTATTTATTTTTCTTGTAAAATTAAATTTTTTTTAAAGGTTGATTGTTGATGGAGTTAAGGAAATGGTGTGGTTATTAAGTGGAAGTGACCTTAAAATTCATCTGTATAGAGAAGTATATATCATTTGATATATTATTTTTAATAATTTAATGTAAGATTTTATTTCTTGAATACTTTTACTAAGTAAAAGTTTTGCTTAATATTTTAAAATGAATATATCTTTAATTTTGAATTTTATGTGATATTTTGTATCAATCAAAATTTAAAATGTGGTATGTATTGCTCGTATTAATATTGTAATTCTTAAATAAAAAAAAGTATTTCTCTGAGGGAAAAAGTTATATTTGATGAGGATTTTTAATATGACTGTGAAGTTTTATCTTTGTTGATTTTTGTCTGTTTGAAAGAGCTAGAACAAAATTATATACTTTTAATTTTAGTTTTTTGATTTTATATTAAATGCTATAATTTAAATGTGTAAAAATATATTGTATTATAATCATGTTTACTAATAACTTTTCTTGTTTTTATTTTACATGTAAGATATGTATATTCATTAATATTTTTAAATACATTTAGAAGAGAAATTCTTGCATAAATAGTCAAGAGTATAACATTTTTATTTTTATCTTTTTGTAATGATATATTTTAAAGTTTCGTTATTTCTTATGTGTAGTATGTTTTAAATCTTTTTTTTAATGTTGATATTTCAAATTTTGATTATGAAACTTGTGCTGTTGTTGAAGTTTTTCTGTCTTTTCTTTAAGTCATTCTTTGCATTCCTAATTTAGAATAATTTTTTAAGTAAGAATATATGTATTAGACTTCCATCATATCAAATAATTCTTTGCAATACTTCAAAAGTTAATGTGCAATTAATGTATATAGTTATATATTTTTTAATGAAGGCTGTATATTTCCTATTTTATATATTGATATGTTAAATTTCTAGGATAAAACTAGGCAGACATATTGTGAAGAACCAAGTATTACATGTTTTCCTGAATTTGCAGCCTTGGATAGCCTGTAAGATGCGAATTTGTTGCATTTATTTATTTAAAGAGAGATGATTATTTTATGAAATGTTTAGTTATAGTATTGCATGTAGTTCACAGATTTATTTTTTAAAAAGGAAAAAATTTTATCGAAGAAAAATTGCTATGGATTTATTAATTTTTTTCAATGTTTTTGCTTAGTTAGGCATATGATTCTGCTGAAATTTTATAATCTCTGATTTTGAGGGATATTTGAAATAGTTTAAAATTGCATTTTTAAAAACTTTAATCTTGATCATTTAGATTTCTTAAATTTTAGAAGTGTTTTCTTAGAAACAGGACACTCAAATAGCTTTATCTTTGAACATAATTAAGAGGTCAGATTTCATTATCAAGGAAAGGTATCATTATTCAGCTGTTAAATAGTGTGACATTTGGCTTTAAGCTGCACAAAGATTTTATTACTTTCTGTTATCTTGGTAATATTTTGTATCATTAAGAAACTAATTGCTATTCCATTTATTGTCACAAGTAGTCTTTTGATAGTCAGTTGTAATTGTGGTATTTATCCTTTTCTTAGTTTTTTTTTAAATGCTCCAGGACCTGTCTTTAAAATTTATATATTACATTTCTTTATGTACAATATTTTTTAACTTTAAAGCTGTTCATGTAATTTGTAGAAGTGGCTTAAATTGCCTTAGAATTAAACACGTTTTGGGTTGTGCAAAAATTAATGCCACATTTTTTTTAAAGTTATGTACATAAAGAACAAAGATGAAGGAAAGATTGCCCATTTTATTCTATAACCTTTTTTTTGTTTTTTTTCTGAACTACATAATTCTTTGTTCATAAAAATAGACCCATTTTTTCATAAAAAATTAAACAAAGTGCTGATTTATAATTTAATTAGAATTGAAAATTTTATACCATGCAAGGAGTGTTAAGAGTACAATTACAAATTTGACATGCAAGGTCAGATGAATGTTGCAATACATTCCATTCAAATTCCAACATTTTTTTAATGGATTTTTGAACTTATGCATAGTCATACAAACATCACTCTTTTATCATTAGCAAGCTCTGAATATTTCTAGAGGATGGATTCAATCAAAGTAACTCATTGCCAACAATACTCATTTGAATTGATTGTTTCATTCTGTAATAGGAGCTTTTGAAAAACGTCTCACCTGTAAGATCACACCACTCTAAGAGCATACCATTCTCTGAAGAATATCTGCTTTTAATGTCGTGTCAGTCAAATCATCTTATCAGAACTAATTGTGACTAAGGCTATTTGTGTCTCGTTTCTGTCAACAATCTATTTCTTGTGATCAGTTGTTAAATGTTCTTTAAAAAATTAATTACATTTAATGAGCATATTGCAAATGCAATCAAATGAACTATGTGATTTTATACAATATATGAAGCTTTCTTAAATATCCTAATTTTTTAGGTGGGTATGAATGTTTAATTGATGAAATTCCTTCCATCATATAATGAGGGGTTGAATTGATTAATATCTTCATTTCAACATCATCAATCTTAGTGATCACTCTGATTGAAGAATATCATTGAGATGAAAATCACCAGTTTAAAACATTGTAAAGCGTAATTAGTTCTGATGCTCTTTTAAAGCACTTTTTTTTATAAATTTAATTTAACTTTGTACAAACTTTTTACGTGTTTGTTCTTTTAAAACTCAAACTCAGTGGCACAACAGCCCATGAGGGCCAGGACCTACTGTGCCCATCCCAGTATACATGACCATTGGAAGCTGAGGTGCATGAGCAGATGTTCTGATCAGGTGGTCAGTCTGAAGTGAGACCCCAGTGTTTAAGTTCTCAAGCAAGCTTAGTACTCATTTATCAACCCACTGCAGTAGAGATGAAAGGCTGAGGCTTTTTCTGTTACAGAAGTAAAATATGATGAAAATGCACAATTTGTTCATTGATCTTTTTCTGTAAAAATTCAGCAAAATCATTTAATTGTTTTTTAATATGAATCTAGAACTTTTAAATGTCATAGGATCATTTAAGTGCTAATGACTGTAGTAATTAAAGAATGAACTAGTACCATTTGTTGCCCAAATGTATCATGAACTTTTCTGACTACCCAATAAATTTTAAAATATTAATCCAATATAATCTAAGTACACAGTACTGAGTGCAGAAACATTATTTCTGAAGAAACTAATTTCTGCTCTTAAAATACTTTTCTTATAATGCATAATTATTTGTTATTATAGAGTAACAATTTAATTAATTTATAGTTGTCAAAAAATGAGGCCTCCTGTATAACTTTAAGAACAACTTTCGCAACTGGAAAAAAATGATATTGATGTTGATAATGAAATGGAAACTAAATAATATTATGATGCTAATTACCGTATTTTCCTGTATATAACCCACGGATTATGTGTTAAAAAGCTTCAAATTTCGTTGTGCGTATTATACGCCGCCGTTGGATTATCTGAGAAAAAACTTTCTCCATCAGAAAAGCTAACAATAAAGTTTTGAAAGAAATGCCGTTTATGTTTTATAAAATAAATAATAGATGGCGCTTTCATGACTCGGTTGACGTATTTCAGCCATAACTAGTTTTTGTCCAATTACATTCAAAAATGAATTCGGTTCCTTGTAAGGAAAGAACAGTTACTAGTCGCTGGTGCCATTTCCAATTTTCTCTTGACTAGAGCTATCATGTCCTTGGAAAGTTTTCACCATGTTGAAGCGAAAGCGTGTAAGTTACACTGCAACTTCAAATTAAAAGATATAGAGAAGGCTACCGAAATTGGGAAGCTGTAAGGATTTTCAACGTTGACGAATCGATTATTCGTTTGTGGAGAAAAAACAAGACCAACTTCGAAAATTGTAATCGATGTTATAGAGCCAGTCGTCGTGAAAAACCTCAATAGAAAATTAGAGGATTAAATAAATGGATTTTAAAAGAAAAAAGCAATGGGAAAGAAATCTCGGTCTTAATTTTTTTTGCTGTTAACTTGCTAAATTAAAAAAAAAAAAGATTTTTTCCGCGTGCAATGTTTTGTTTAACAACTCAAAACATAGATGGCAGTAGCAAAGAATTTTTTTGTTTTATTGAGATTATCGTAAAAAATATTATCATACATATTTAAAAAGACGTCTCATAATAAATTTTGTTTTCTGGACAATTTCTTCTTATTTTTAATTATATTGTGTATTTTTTATCTTATGTGACATTCATTATCGGCAGTTTATATTTTGGATTATTCGCTGTAAAAACTGCCACGGATTATACGGCGCTGCGGATTATACAATGTTTTTTTTATTTTACTCGAAAAAAAGGCTTTTCGGATAATATGCCGCTGCGGATTACATACAGGAAAATACGGTACTTAATTAATTTGCATAGTATTTTTTAAAGAATTTTCTCATTACCAATGTTGTTCACATGCTTATTTCTTATCTTAAAGTTAGTCTAAATTTCTAATCCCATAAGACTCTTCTTGGAAGTTTGTAAATTGTGGGATTGATGTTAAATGAGGATTTCAGACATTTTCGAATACAACTACTTGTACTGGCTTCTTTTTAAAGTTTTGTGCACCAAACATATAAATAATTTTTCCCAAAATGTAAAAAAGAAAAAACAACAACCCCGAATAAGTAAAATATTATGAAAAATATTGTAATTAAAAACAGTTCTGAAGAAAGGTGAATTGCAGCACAGGTCTTTTTATATGCTTAGGTTTTTCGTGCCATAAGGCTTTTAATTTTAAAAATTCATACCTCAATAGTTCATAAAATATATAATTTTATATTTTATGTTAAGAAATTGGGGAGTCTTAAGGGGCCATGTAAAAGTTTATAAGTAACTATCAATCCACCTGTCAAATGATGATTAAATAGCTTATGTTGAAATGAAACTTTCTCTATTTAATTCTCAAAAAAGAAAAATCTGGTTTCTTGTAGGAATTTTTTTCATTTGTTTTATTAACGGACATTGTTGTTTAGTTATCTTAGTCTTTAACATTACTGCCAATTTGGTCCAACTATAAAAATTGCCAAAATTAAGAGTCTTCTTTCTTTTTTTTCATGTACTATGTAGAAAAACAGAAGTGATAGTAGATGTAAACTTTCTAAAAGTTTAACTTTAAATGACATTTTTTTAAAAAAAAATATGCTTGCATGCTTCATTTTATTATAAAATAAAAAGTAATTAAAACTATAATATAAACAAATAATTGAAAAGCTCAGTTTTTGTATCAATATATATCTATATATATAAAGGAGAAAAGTGACTCACTCACTGACTAATAATGATATCTCCGGATCTATTAAACCTACAGACTTGAAATGTGGTAGGCAGGTTCCTTCGTGGAGTAGACATCAGCTATAAACGGATTTTGCAAAGATCGAACCCCAAGGGGCGTTACGGGGGTTTAGGGGACGTTATAGATAATTATTTCCATTATTAAACTATTAGATGTACAATCTTGAAACTTGGTACACTGATTCCTTTCACAGAGTAGAGATCCCCTACAAAATGATTTTTACGAAAATCAACTTCCGAGGGGCATTCATTGATGGTGCTTAAGGGGTGTTATGCATAATTATTTCCTTTTTTTAAACTATTTGTTGTACAGTCTTGAAATTTGGTAAGCGAATTCCTTTTATAGAGTAGAGATCCCCTACAAAATGGGTTTTGTGCAAATCGAATCCCAAGTGGCATTGTGGGGACTTAAGTGGTGTTATAGATAATTATTTCCATTTTTAAATTATTTGACGTACAGTCTTGAAATTTGGTAAGCGGATTCCTTTCATTGAGTAGAGATCCCTTACAAAATGGGTTTTGTGAAAATCGAGTCTCAAGTGGTGCTGCAGGGGCCTAAGGGGCGTTATACATAATTATTTCCATTTTTAAACTATTTGACGCACAGTATTGAAATTTGGTAAACGGATTCCTTTCATAGAGTAGAGATCCATTAGAAAATGAGTTTTATGAAAATTGAATCCCAAGTGGTGTTGCGGGGACTAAAGTGGCGTTATAGATAATTATTTTCATTTTTAATTTATTTGACGTAGTCTTGAAATTTGGTAAGCAGATTCCTTTCATAGAGAAGAGATCCGCTAGAAAATGAGTTTTATGAAAATCGAATCCCAAGTGGCGTTATAGATAATTTTTTCCATTTTTAAATTATTTGACTACAGTCTTGAAATTTGGTAAGCGGATTCCTTTCCTGGAGTAGAGTTTCGCTACAAAATGAGTTTTGTGAAAATTGACCCCCAAGTGGCGATGAGGAGAATTAAGGGGCATTATAGGTAATTATCTTCTTTTTTAAAATATTAGACGTAAAATCTTGAAATTGAATAAGCAGATTCCATTCATTAACAAAGAAGCTGAACTGAATAATAAATCCATCCTCTCTAGACCTCTCGTGAACTTAGAAGGAGGAAAGAATGAAATCTGTTGCACTTTCGAAGGAGTTTGTAAAATAGAATTAAATGCTTTCGGAATGATTTTTCAGGACAGAGAGAAACGCTCAAAGGATTAACTAATAATTTTAAATTCAAAATAAATCACATTCTCCTTGTGTGTGAGAACACAGTTACAATTACATTACAATAGTTAATACTATACTATAAGGAGAGGTTTTCGCACGCGGATATTGGCATCTGCTTTCTTCAGAATAATATAAAAGTATATATAAGCATAATATAAAATAAATTAAAATAAAACTGAAATGCAAAGGTACTGCGACGCATGAGCATGAAATCTGTAGGCAAGAAAGTAATTAGTAGAAGTGAAGTCTGCAAGAGCTACAGTTATTAAATGGAAAATAGACTAAACATTGTTGGAGCGTAGTTTGTTAATATAAACAATGTTTCTCAACTATTAAAATAGCACAATTCCATATTAAAAAAGTCACATGTTTCCCTTACTGTATTCCTGATGTGTTAATTTAGCAATGCTGTTGGAATTGATATTAGAAGAGAATGGATTGTTATTTACTTTAATTTTTCCCTTTTGTAGAGAGATACCTTTTATTTCTTTTAATGACTACTTTTGAATGTTCATATCTAAATTCTTTTAATAAGCTTGATAACCAATAGAGCAAGATGTATTCACGTCAAAAGACCTATCCCTAAATTAAGTTGCTTGGCAACCGCTCTTGGTCGCCAAACGAAATTGACTTCGCCAAAGGCCTTCCCTATACTACACTTTAACCCAAGAGTTTTTCTAAGGGCTGAGCATATACTTTAAATTAGCGTCAGGTTCATATTATCTAAGTTTTGAATTAGCGAGGGTCAACTGTATATCCTTTGATTTATATGTACCAAAATGCGCAAGATGAATAACATTTATTTTCAAGCGTTGAAAGTAATATTTTTACCACTTAAAAATAATATTTTTTATTTATTCTGTGCTTATGTTTGTTCACAATGTCAGTTCACTTTGAAGCATATTGAATAACATTAATTAATTGCAAGCATTTCAAATAATATTTTTCAAAAAGCTGTGTTTTTTTGTTTATCATTTGCTCAAGTTTGTTCACAGTATCAATTCGTTTTAAAATATATCGTTTGGTTTATGTGTGTGCCTAAATGTGCAAGTAGAATAACATTTATTTACAAGCATTAAAAATAGTACCAGATTCGACTGATCAACTGTTTTTGCAACAAATTGAATAAATTTTTCTCATTTTTTAAAAAAAATAAATGTACAACAGCTTATAGTTGATGGAATAAATGTCTTTTAAAATCGTAAAAATTCTAGGTGACAGAGCCTGCTTATTTTCTGCCCTGTCACATTTAATACACGATAACATTAATGGCTATTCAAATTAAAAAAGCTATTCTGCACCATGTATGCAATGAATGGAAAAGGTTTAAGTGTTTTACTCAGGGGCCATCCGGAGTTCCTTATGGTACTAAAGGTTTGTATAACACTGAAATATCAAAACTTTATACATATGGATCTATTTGTGAAGTTATGGCAGCTGGAGAAATATTTCCTTATAAATTTCAAGTGTATCAAGATGGTTCCTTGATCGCTGTCTTTGGAGACGCATTACAAGGAATACGAAGACTTTGGTTTACGAGGAATTTTAATGAAGACCACTTTGATGCATTAGTTCCTTTAGATGAAGAAATAATTAAATAGCATTCAACTAACCAATTTTAATGAGCCTAAATTATTAACCTCTACTGAACAAATAGCATGTGAAAAATATTTTTCCTTTCAGCATGGATACAACTGTAAGTCTGATGTATGTAAATTAGGTGAGTCTACTCCTTCTATTCAATCAAAAAGAGGAACAAAACGTAGGAAAAGATTTACAAGCTCAATCCAATATAAAGTGAGAAAGGCTGCACTAAAATGTATTCAAAGTCACCCAGAAGTTCATAGAGATGCTGTCCAAAAATATACTCAAAGCCACTTAAAAGTAAATAGAGATGCTGTTTGGAAATATACTCAAACTCACCCAGAATTTCATAGAGATGCTGTTCAAAAATATACTCAAAGTCACTTAGAAGTAAATAGAGTGGCTGTAAGAAAATATACTCAAAAGCATCCCAAAGTCAATAGAAAAGCAGTAAAAAATTATGTGTCTAAAAACCCCCATGTTGCTCAAACCAAAAATAATAAATACAAAAATATCTGAAATTATTAGATTATTGCCTTGGACCTCTAAGCATTTATCTGCTTTTAAATATAAACCTAATATTGATTATTCAATGGATGAAATCGTAAATCTTGGGCCTAGGTTACCTTGCTTTTGGTGCTGTGCTCTGAAATGGAAGAATGAGACTCAAGGAATGTGCTGCAGGGGAGTTAAAGTTCAGCTCCCTACTCTTGAACCCTACCCTGAACCTTTACACAGCCTCCTTACCCATCAAGATCCATTAGCAGAGCATTTTCTTTCAACTATTCGTAAGTATAATGGATGCTTTCAAATGACATCTTTTGGAGCTAAAGAAATAAAGGAGGGCAACTTTATGTCAATATTTAAAGTGCAAGGGCAGGTTTATCATAGAATAGGAAGCTTAATGGCTGGAGCTCATCAAAAACCTTCATTACTCCAAATTTATTTTATGGGAGATGATCTCCATGAAAAAGACATCCACTGTGGAATTTCAACTTCAAAGATAAGTCAACTTCAAAAGCATAACAAGTACATAATGAATTTTAAGGCTGCTATTGATTCAGAGACCAGAAAGAGTTTAAAGTAGTTATTAAAGTTGAAAGAAAGCATTTCAGGGAACATAAAGGGCGTTTTACTGCTTCTCAGACAAACAGCCACTTCTGGCTGTTGTCATTGTTGGACAAGAGTTTGAAAAACGAGATATCGTTCTCAGTTGTAGAGGCGGTACATTTATGCAAATCACTGAGACACATCGTGCCTATGATGCATTGCAGTATCCTCTGATGTTCTTCCGTGTAGAAAATGGCTAGCAAATTAATATACCTAAACATCTTGAAACGACTAAAATCCCTCTCAGTAAGACAGTGTCGGCTTCCAAATTTTACAGCTACAGAATTATGGAGCGGGATGGTGAAGTATGTTATTTGTTGTTGTTTCGCAATCTGTTAAATCAGTTTTTAGTTGATATGTTCACAAAAATTGAGACTGAAAAACTCAACTGGATTCATCACAATAAAAAAAACTTAGAAGTGAAGAATACATTCACCTGAAGGATGCAATAACAGTAACTGACAGACAATTATCTGAATTAGGTAAAATGGTTGTGTTGCCATCTTCTTTCACTGGTGGATCCTGTTACATGCATGAAAGGATTCAAGATGCTATAACCTATGTTACGACATTTTGGACAGCCAGATTTAAAAATGACCAGAAATAGTTGATCTTTTGAATCACGGTCAGAAATTGTATGATAGACATGATATAAGAGCAAGGGTCTTTCATGTGAAAGTAAAACATATGATGAAGCTTCTAACAAAAGGTTGCATTTTTGGTAATGTAAGGTGTCACAAGTACACTGTAGAATGGCAGAAACTTGGCCTCCTTCACATTACGTTCATATTCTTCTATGGTTAAAAGATAAGATAAGACCAGAATCTATTGACAAAGTTATTTGTGCTGAATTACCCGACTCTAACCTTGACCCTGCCCTCTATGAAATTATAAGAACCACAATATGATTCATGGCCCATGTGGACACATCAACAAAAGTTCATCCTGTATGTTGAATGGTATCTGCACAAAAGAATATCTAAGGTGCTTCCAGAATGAAACTCAAACAGGAGAAGATGGATATCCCCAGTATCGTAGAAGATCTCCGGAAGACAGTGGAATAGAAACACAAATCAAAGAAAATAATGTTGACCATCAGTGGATTGTACCATGCAACCCCCTTCTGTCCTGCACCTTCAATGCTCATATCAATGTTGAATTTTGCAATTCTGTAAAATCAATAAAGTATATTTGCAAATATATAAATAAGGGAACTGACCAAGAGACATTCAGTGTTGAAGATCAAGATGAGGTTGTAAGGTATGAGTCTGGTCGATACATCAGTAGCTCTGAAGCAGTCTGGCGGATTCTATGTTTTCCTATTCATGAGAGATTTCCTCCTGTAATGCACCTTTCTGTACATCTAGAAAATGGACTAAGAGTTTATTTTACCGAAGACAATGCCATTCACAAAATCATCAATCCTCAAAAAACTACACTCATGACCTTTTGTGAACTCTGCCAAGTTGATAATTTTGCAAAAAATCTTTTGTATTGTGAAGTTCCAGCATACTATGTATGGAAAAATAACAAATTTTATAGAAGGAAAAAAAGGAAAGGCTGTTTCAAGTTATCTGGAAATCAAGAGAGATCAGGTTTAGAGAAGAGTATATACTGTACATCCTGTCAAAACTGAGTGCTATTACTTACGCCTACTCTTACATAAGATCCGTGGGCCAACATCAGTAACTGCATTAAAAATTGTAGCAGGAGTAGTCCAGCCATCATTCCAAGCAGCTTGCAGAGCTCTGGGCTTGCTGGAAGATGATGCTCATTAGAAGAAGCTTCGATCTCTGAATGTCCTAATAAAATCCGTGAGTTTTTTGCCATTATATTAGTTTTCTGTCAAGTTGGAGACCCAATAAAATTGTGGGAGAAACACCGAGATAGTTTATCAGAAGATGTTAAAAAACAAATCGAAGCAGAGCAAGGAAATATCGATTTATATCTTGATATTGTTTATAATCAATGTCTCATTCTTCTTAAAGATGTTGTCATATCTATGTCGGGTAAAGCACTCTTACAGTTTGGATTTTTATCCACCATCACACGAGAAGCAAGACTTGCAAGAACAGAAAGAAATTTATGACAAAATATTAAATAGTATTACTTCCAACTCAGGTCAGTTGTATTTCCTTGATTCACCTGGTGGAACCGGAAAAACATTTGTAATTAATTTGTTACTTGCCAAAATCAGGTGTGAAAGAAGTATAGCTATTGTGTTGCTTCTTCAGGAATAGCTGCTACTTTAATTGATGGAGATAAAACATCTCACTCTGCATTCAAATTACCCCTCAACTTACATCATTCTGAATCTGCTAATTGTAATATTTCTAAGCAAAGTGATATGGCACATGTTCTCAGAGAAGCAAAACGTATTATGAGATGAGTGCTATGACGCACAAAAAAGGTATTGAAGCTCTAAACAGGACGCTCCAGGACATAAGAGGCTACAACCAAATCATGGAAGGACTAACTGCTTTATTGTCCGGCGACTTTAGACAGACCTTACCCGTTGTATTATGAGGAACAAGAGCGGATATCATCAAGGCCTGTCTTAAGACATCCTTTTTATGGCCTCATGTCAACATGGTATCTCTGAGAATTAATATGCGCGTTCATCTGCAACATGATTTTAGAGCAGAAATGTTTTCAAAACTACTTATTCATATAGGAGATGGAAAGATTAAGGAAGAATAAATATTCCAGAAAGCCTTGGTAATATTGTTGGAGATTTGATAACCTCTTGACTGAGAGAATATATCCAAATATCCATTAGGTTGAAGTAGATTGCTCATCATGGTTGAAGGAAAGAGCTATTCTCACTCCAACAAATAACTCAGCTAATAACTTCAACAACTTTCTGTTAAACAACCTGACCACTAAACATGCAAAGTATGAATCTGCGAATTCAGTAATGGAGGCAGAAGATACTGTCCATTATCCGGTGGAGTTTTTGAATACTCTTAATCCACCTGGAATACCACCTCATGTTCTCAACCTCAAAATTGGAGCACCAATAATGCTACTGCGTAATTTGAATCCCTTAAAATTGTGCAATGGCACCAAGCTTCAAGTGAAAAGTCTGCATAACAACGTCATTGAGGCTACGATCCTAACAGGAAAATACGTAGGAGAGATCATATTTATTCCAAGAATTCCTCTGATACCATTGGACTACCATTTTGAATTCAAATGTATTCAATATCCTGTTACAGTTTGTTATGCCATGACTATCAATAAAGCGCTGAGACAAACTTTGAAAATGGCCAGCATAGATAAAAGAAATGACTGTTTTTCTCATGGTCAGTTTTACATGGTATGTTCAAGAGTCAGTTCCCCTGACAATTTGATCATCCTTTAAGCAGGAAAAAACGAAAAACATTGTTAACAATGAAGTATTAAATATTTAATTGTGTTTAAGTCTGATTGTGAGTGTGTTTTTAACTTTGTGTATTCAATAAACAAATTGATTTAATCCTAAAATATATTCCAAACTGATCCATTTGTTCTATTTAGTTTTTTATTTTGAAGATTAAATTAGTTCTTAAATAAGATAACATATTAATTATCATCTAAACATTTATCAAATATTTTGTTAGGGTATAATAAAATTTCTATTAATGCATTAAAACTTTTAGTTGATTAATAACTGGCTTTTACTCATTTAGAAGTAAATTTTCAAAAGGTCTTGGTACGAAAAATGTAATAATTCTGTTTTTCAAACGCAAGAGAATTTCTCCAAATTTTAATTACTTTTTTTAAAAAAAATATTCCTTTTTTACTATATCATCCCTTTTTATTTTTGTAGAAATCGTCTCCCACAGCAGCATAAATGATAATGTTTATTAATTTGATTTAGATTCTATTTATATATTGACTGTGACAAATGACCTTTAGGGAAATATCATTTAATTTAGTTTTAATTATTTAAATGATTTCGCTATTCCATTTACTACATTGTTCTTTCCTTGATGTTTACTTTGCAATTCACTTAAAATTAACTCATTAGAAGTTTCTTTATTCTTCCATATTTATAGTTTTATTTTTCAATTTACCCATGTGAAGAACGGGTATACCAGCTAGTATATATATATTAAAAATGTAGCAATTCTAAAATTTGCCTTAAATTTATGAATTAACTAGATGTTATCTTTTGAATGAGTTTTCCTATAGTTGAAATGTCATATTCTTTCTTTTTTTATAAAAAAAATAGGATGGTTCGGTACTGGTAGATTTGTCTATAAATTTATTTTTTTCATGATTTAATTCCATTAAGAAACAATCTCATAAGATATATTTCTGATTAATATGAATTTCTTTCTGTTGAATCTTTTGAATTGTATGACTAATTGACTGTGTCACTGAATGAAACTAACATTTTTTTTAAAAAAAATCATTTTGATGTATTTTTGTTTATTTATAGAGTGATGTGGATGGATTTTTTTACTACATCTGAATCTAGACTTACAGCACTTGGTTGTAAAGATGGCTATGTTATAGTTACATCTGTAAAATTGCCAGGTATTTTTCATGAATTTTTATTTTGGATGTATGAAAATAATTTGAGATGTTACGTTGAATGTTGATCTAGAATTAAAAAAAATGCATTCCATAAGTTTCTAACTGAAGTAAAATAATAAAAATTTAATTTGTATTATAATATTTATTTGTGTTATAAAAGCAAATTTTATAATACAATTAAATTTTAGGTTCATTTAACAATTTAAAGGGACAACAACATTTACATAAATTCACAATTTTAGTTTAAGCAATCACTTTAAACCAGGTTGTCCAAGATAGTATTAATTTTTTTCCCAGCTTAATCTTTTTTTAGCATGTTCACTGACAAAGTGGCATATATTCCTACGTGCTGGAATAAAGCATGATATTGTGTTCTAGTTTGTGATGAACTGACACAAAATAACATATATTCACTTGTGTAGTTAGTCCTGTGTGTATCGAAATTCCTTGGGACCCTCTAACATTTTATGATTTTTTACTTGCACATTTTAGGGCCCCATATCATTTATACAGTGCTAGCTACGCCTCTGCTTATACTGCACAGTTTTGTAAAAGAAATGCTATTCAAGACTTAAGTGTCCCAGAAAATAACATAATATATTGTATTACCCTATAATAATCTAGATGTCTGCAAATGTATTAAAAGAGAAAAAGAATATATTCTCCTTTATATCCATTAAAAATTTTTAATTATGTTTTTCTAAATGCATATTAAAAAGTTGTCTATAATTATAAATTATACTGTTATTTGAATTTTCTTTTTGGTAATTTATGAATTATAGATAGATGTAAGAATTATCTGTTACAAATTAGAGAAGAAATTCAGAAAAAATTACAAAAGAAAAAAAATCAACTGAAATATATTTTAAATAAATGTTCACTGTGTTTTAAAAGATAATTACATAACATGCTTATTGATATTGTTTTTTTTATCATTCCAAATTCTTAATATTTTGTTTCTAAAAACTAGCTCATAGGGTTTAACCCTTTAAGCAGTTTGCCCGTACAGTGTACGTGCTACCCGAAATTGGCCTCATGGATATTTTCTCCTTTCCTTTTCTGGTTTGCCTGCATTTTACATTATTGAAAGAGACTATTTAGTATTATTATTTTTCAACAGATAACGTGGCTTGTCCATGTAAATTAAATGCTTTTCATGCGGGTTTTTCTATGTAGCGGAAACTTTTCTTTGACATTTTTGTTCTACTGTATGCCATGCTTGTGAATCTTATGGAAATTATGGATGGAATAGATGACGAAAATACTTTCTTGTTAGATGATGAACTACATTCTGATACAGATATTTCTTCTAATTATTTGGATTATTCCTCAGATGACTTGTGCAGTGAGCTCAACTCTGATGAAGATTTGAGTTCTGCAAGAATTTTTACCAAGGTTGATGTGAAAAATCCACCTGTTCAGTGTCCTCGATTTAAATTTTCTGGTATTCCCTCTGTGCACGTACAATTTGACGATACTTCTGATGTTCTACAATTTTATGAAACATTCATTAATTTTTCACTCATGAGTAAAATTGTGGAAGAGACAAATAAATATGCTAAACAGTGCATCCAATCCAGTGTTGCAAGACAATTCTCAAAGAGTAAATTTTGGGTAGAAACTACTGTGGAAGAGTTGCATGTATTTTTTGCTCTCAATATACTTCAAGGAATTGTAAAGAAACCTGGAATTGATCATTATTGGAGCAAAAGATATTCAACTAATACACCTTTTTTCTCTAAAATAATGTCTCATTGTCGATTCTGCCTTTTGCAACGTTACTTGCATTTTTCTGATAATGCATTAGGGGGTGTTGTGTCCAAAATTGTAAAATAAAAAATGTTGTAAAAGCATTAAAAGTGAAAAAAAATTTAAAAAATTCTTAATATTCTTATTCTATTAAGTATGGTACTTATATGCAATAAAAAAATATGCCTTTTTTGGAAGCATTTCTGGTAAAATAATTGACTGCTTAAAGGGTTAACTTTGAATTTATTTTCAATATTTTAGCAGACAGTTAAAATAATAAGATTTTTTTTATAGTATTTTCTCATTTCATTAATATTTACTTGTCAAACAAGTATTTTAGGTTCACAGTATTTATGGATTAAATGCATGCATTTGTAAGATTGATATCCAATTACAGATACATGCTTGCAATCATCTTGGAAAATTCAGCATGATGGACCAGTATCTGTAGTAAGGTTGTTTCAAGATTCTGATTTAGAAAGCATTCCAAATAATCCTTTTTGTAAGTTATTAGCTTAATTTGAATCTTTTTCATTGTTAGTGAAAATACCTTTTGTAATTGTGAAATGACACTGATGTTTAGCAAGTTATGTTTTAAAAATTTACAATTATAAAAATAAACTTCTGTATTTTCTGGAACAAGTAATAGCTATTAATTAACAGTATTTATTTAGGTCATAAATATGAATCTGGGAAAATTAACCTGTGTGTTGGTAATACCATAGAAGTATCTGTTGTTTACAGGTAATTTTTTTATACGATATATTTAAATATTATTGTGTTCTTTAGTCATATGTTTTATAATTGTTGAACAGTTTACATATCTATATAATATGTATTAATCTTATTATATAGAATAAACAATTATTTAGTCAGTAAAATTAATTCACAAAAACTTTTTTCTAGAAATTTATTTTAAAAAATTGTGAAATTTTCATTTAAGTTGTACATATAATTAATGAAATAAATAGCCCTAAAGTATTTTTTTTTCAGAATAAATATATTTAAAAAAATATTTATTTTATTTTAATTATTATTGCTAATACTTTGTATTTAGTGCTAGTAGAAAAAAATACTTGGGGACTTAGAGGGAAATACTGAACATTTTTCTTCCCATGTCATTCTCGTCTGTCTTGAGTTAGGATAATTTGTTCAGATATATATGAAAGCAAAGGGGAATTATTTAGTTTATTTTATATTAACAACTTGTACAGTCAGCTTCTCAGTATAGATTAATAATTACCATTTGTCTTTGCAGAAGCTAGTTTAATTAGAAAGTAAAAGATAATATTTATTCATAAAAATATTCAGATATTATTTAAGTAATTATGAAAATATCTTTTATTCAATTCCTTATTTTAAGTAATTTTATTCAATTACTCTCTCCCTATATATACATCTTGTTCAAATTTTCATTCATTAATAAAATACTTTCTATTCATCCATTCAAGTTCAAAAACATTTTCTGAAACTTGTAGTGGATAACACTTGATGTTAATACAGTTTTTTCAAATATTAATTTATTATTAATTACATTTTAATTTTAAATTTATTCTGCGTTATTTCTGTCGAAGTTACAACTGGCTGCAACAGATGACACCAGTACATTTTTCTAACAAAGTAGAAATTGGCTTTAAAAAAAATTTATAATACTTGTTTTGTATATCAAATTAGTATATATTTTACATTATTTATATTGTCTTTTTTTTGTGCAGTTCTTTTCTATGCAATTTTTGTTATAATTTGTGAAAAATTATATGTTTATAAATACTTACTGTATATACAGTAGAACGTTGTTTATCCGAATTAAATGGACCGGACACCCTTCGGATACACTGGGTAACTGAATGTGATCCATGCAGTATATGAAACCGGACACTATAAAAATATTAAAAATCATCACATGCGGGAAACGTGCTTGAAGAAAAAGCAAAATAGGTGCAAAATGTTGCTATTTTACCTTTATTGTGGAAAAAAGTCACTTACTTTTTGCTGTACCATTGTACACCTTTGTTTTTTTGCTGCAAGATCTCTGATTCTCTTCAGCAGCAGTAGTTGAGTAGGACAGCAATCTGATTGTTGTTCGTACCACTCCGTAGCTGTCTCTAATGCAGAAAACGTATCAGCATTTGATGGATACTTGCTACTTTTGTTGTTGTTGCTGTCCTTGTCTTCATCCATTTCATCATGGACAGGGTCGGATTCTTGCACTAAAGTCAATATCTTGTCATCATTTAGTATTTGAAATCCAGTCTTCTGTATGGCATGCCATCCAGGTTTTTACATCTTCATCGCATTCTTGAAATCCTAGGATCGATTGGACAATGTCGATAATCTCTCCCTGTGGTCGTCATTGAAGTCTTTTTCACCTTCTAAAAGTTTCACCAAATCACACAACTGAAATTCTCCAAATATCCCTGACCTTCAATTTTCCTATCACTTTTGGCCTCATGCGAAACAACTGTTGAGCATTACACTGTTCGAAAATGTATTTATGTAGAGTACACGTAGTTTACAAAAAAAAAAACCTGGTCTGGATAATTGACGCTCCAGATAATAAACGTTCGGATAAATGACATTCTACTGTATTGTATGGTTTCTTTTATGCGGTTTCTGTCTACTGCACAAAAAGACTTGACTATTTGGGTAAAAAAAGCAGTTATAAGATGATTGAGATTATTAACTTTCAATTCACTTTTATTGCTAAATAAGAATGTTTGTATATGTGCTATTTATCAAGTATTATCATTATTTGAATGTTTTTTTTTTTAAATCTCTTAAGGGATATTTTAAAAAATGGTTTGGAATTGGCATCTCAAGAACTTTTGCCAAACAGTAGTAAATACGATTGTGTTACATGTGGCTTGATAGCAGATATTGACATGGATGGGAATAATGAAGTGATATTAGGAACTTATGGACAGGTTTGTTTTAATTATTTTTCTAGGTGTTTGTGAGCATTTATACATCAAAAATAAGGATAAAGCAATTTAATAAAAAAAAGTAATAATAAATAATAATTATTAAATTTTGTTTTTAATAAAAGTAAATTATTTGTATATTAAAAACTTAAGACACTTACATACTATTGCAACCATATTGGCGACCTTGGCATTACTAGTGCAACTATATTGATGATATTGAATAAAACCGCAAAATTCTAAGAATGGAATACGCTGATGGAAATATGGAGCATGTAGTTGAAAAAAAATATGTGAAAAATAATAAATAAGTATAAATAAACTTAACTCAGTAGCACAACAGCCCATCTCAGTATACATGACCTTGGGCTCTGGGCAGATGTTCTGGTCAGATGGTCAGTTTGCGAAACCCCCAAGGTTTAGTTTCCAAACAAGCCTGGTACTCATTTATCGACCTACTGAAGGGATGAAAGGCTGAGTCGATCTTGCCCAGCCCAGGATTTGAGCCCTGGATGAGTGAAATGCTACCACTCAGCCACTGGGCTTCAAATCAGTACAATTAGTATCAATAAAAAAAATAATAATAATCTCATTATTTATGAATTTGGTAAATCTCAGATTTCTAAATTTTAGTATTCAAGCTTGTAAAATCAGTGAATAATTAAGCTTAGAATGGTGGCAAGCAGAGAAATAAGAAACAAAGCACATGGTTGCCAATTCAGTACCTATATCACATGCAAAATCCAGGTTGCCAATTTGTTGAGTTATCTTGAAAGTTAGCTGGTTGCAATAATACCTAAGTACCAAAATTAATTCTACAATCAAATATCTAAAATTCACTCGTATGTTTACTATTAAAAATACTTATTGGTAATTAAAATTTCATTTGATCCCATGAACCTAAGAAAAACCTCTTTCAATTTTTGTACCTTGACTAAAAAAATTTCCCAATCAATAAGTAATGATTAAATTTATTTACCAGTGATTATAATATATATACAGTCAAAACTCCATATAACGAACCTCTATGTTGCAAACCTTTCCTGAAACCAAGAACATTTTACAATTGTCTTTTGAAAATAACCTTCAAAAGCAAAGTGCATTTTCTATTTAACAAACTTTTTCTCTTGTGATGTGATTATTTTCCTCACTATTTCAAAAATATTTCTGAACATTTCAAATTATTCTTTCTTTTAATATATTTTATGGTAATCAATGGCCTTTAACTAGTTTTACCAAGTGTCTAACTAACCTAGAGCAATACAATTGCTCTAATTTTTCAAATAGAATTAACAGATATTATCAGTAATTAAATTTAAGGACGCATGTGGTAATGTATGCTTAAAATTAGAAAATGTCATTAAAATTAATTCCGATATAAAATAGTGTTTCTAAGTTAAAAATACGGTGAATTTCTGGACAATGTTTATTTTTCTTGTTCTCCTTGTAGATTTCTTTTTGATGAGTAAGGTATATAAAATGAATAGATATAGATTTTTAAAAACAATATAAAAAAAAAATTTCAGTCAATTCCTACTTAGATCAACAAAGAAAAATTTTATTAAATAGTTACAATTAATATACATATGACAGAATCAGAACATGAAGTGGTAATTAATTTTTATTAATTATCATTTAAGTATTGTATTGTCATCACAAACAATAAAATTTCAGTTGAACTGAATGCTTTAAAACGTGAGAAAAAATCCTTTTCAAATTTTGACACAAGTCGCCAAAAATTATGCCAACATGGCTGTATTTGTAATTCTTTAAATAGTTAGTTTTAATCAATTAATTTTTATTAATTATAATTAAATTATTGTATTGTCATCCAAAATAATCATGTACACTCACTTCCAAAAGTTAAGCACGAAGATGTAAAATGCAAAAAAATCGACAAATACTGCTTTGATTGACACAAAATTTGGCAGTAAAGTAGCATATATATTTATACATAACACAAAATCAATAATTATATACAGAAATGAAAACAATATTAAATTTTTGTAAGTTATCAGATAATGTCATACTGGAGACTTAAACAGAATTATGTATAAAGTGAAAATTAACAGCATAAAATGAAAAAAAAGGACATTAGTAGGGTATGTGATCCCCCCTCATCTGTATGCAAAGTTTACAACTTCTGACCATGCTTTCAATTAGGTGGTCAACCACCGCAGAATTAATCAATCGCCATTCTTCTTGTAGAGCAGTTTCCAGCTGGAGATGGGAAGTGTGAGGATACAGCACGGCCGAGAGCATTCCAAAGATTTTCAATGGGATTAAGGTCGGGCAAATATGCTGGCCACGCCATACGCGCAATCCCTTCACTCTCCAGATAGTCATCGATGATGTCAGTACTATAGGGACGTGCGTTATCCTCCATTAAAACAAAAGTAGGGCCGACTGCTGCAGCATAGAATCTCACGATGGGTTCTAGGACTTCATCTCGATACCGGACAACCGTCACAGAACCCCGTTTAAAGATGTGCAGGTCGGAGCAGTATCCTAATGAAATCCCTGCCCACACCATAATGCTTCCACCTCGGAATGCATGATGTTCGGTGGTGTTTTGGGGCTGATTTCGTGTTCCTTGTTTACGCCATATCCTTATACGCTTGTCATCTGGCTCCAGAGCAAATCTTGACTCATCAGTCAACATGACATTGCCTCATTGACAGTCCAATTGCCATGTTCCCGGCACCACTTTAATCGTGCCCCTCTTGATTGAACGGATAGAGGAACACAAACTCGAGGCACCCGGGCATACAGTCCATTCTTATGTAATCTTCGGCGTACAATAGCTGCAAATATAGCCTTACCAATGGACGCTGTAACCATAGATGTCACAAGTGTGGAGGTCGCTCTGCGATTCTGCTTGGCTACAATAGCAATATATCGATCTTCCGAGGGGGTTGTAACCCTTGGGCGACCACCTACGGGCCTTCGGACAACTGTCTGTGTGGTTTGGAATTGTTTCCATAAACGTGAAATTACAGAATGATGAACGCCGAAGAAAAGAGCAACATCTGTGATCGACCGTCCTGCTTCAATGCGCCCCACAGCATGCCAGTGCTCAGAATCCTCCATTTGTTTTCTGGAAGTCATAGTAACACCCATGTCTTGAAAACAAATCTTGAAACACAACAATTGAAAGTTTTAAAAACCTTCTATCAGCACTTACAATCAACTTCTGTAACCCTTCATAAAGCTGGCTTCTTATAAGACTGCCCTTTTTGCATATTTCTTGACATGAAAGCACGATTGATTGTTACCTAACATATTTGCATACTTCCATCTACCTCTGCAGAGAATTGGATCCTCCTCTCTGTGCTTAACTTTTGGAAGTGAGTGTATATAAAATTTCAGCTCAATTGAGTGCTTTAAAATGTATTTTATTAACAATTGAAAATTCCAAGATAAATAAATATATAGAGAGTGTGAGCTAATAGTAGGAATTAAAAAATTATGTAGAGTTTATGACTTTAAAATTTGTTTCATAGAGTCTCTCTTAAGTACATTAAAGTGTGAATCTCCATTTAACAAACTTTGTTTCGGGATTTAGCTATTTCGTTAAATAGAGGTCCGACTGTATATTCCTTCTATTATTATAACTTCTTCAGCTTAGCTTTATTAGATTTTGATTAATGAGCTGTATTTCTTTTGATACTTTATATTTCAGAAACTTCTAGTTTATAAATGGAAAGTGAATACTGAAAATGGTAAAGGTTCTTATATTCTATGCCATCAACAAATGTTCCCATATCCATTATTAGTATTAAGCTATATTGATATAATTGGAGATGGTGTGAAAGAGTTATTGATTCTCACCACAAATGGACTTCATATTTTACAGGTAAAAATAACATTTAGTTTGCTTTTAAAGTAATAGTATAATGTAGGTTTTCTTTTGGTATTTAACATACAGCCTATAACATAGTAAACGTAGTTTTTAATGTAGAATTAGCCTTAGTAGTTTTTGAATATTAACCATATTTTTTCCTGTATATAATCAGCAGACTATGTGTTAAAAAAGTTTCAAATTTCGTCGTGCGTATTATACGCCGCCGCAGATTATCTGAGAAAAAACATTCTACATCAGAAAAACTAACAATAAAGTTTTGAAAGAAATGCTGTTTAGGTTTTATAAAATAAATAATAGATGGCGCTTTCTTGATTCAGATGACGTATTTCAGCCATAACTAGTTTTTGTCCAATTACATTAAAAAACGAATTTGATTCCTCTGAAGGAAAAAACAGTTACTAGTCGCTGGCACCATTTCCAATTTTCTCTTGACTAGAGCTATTACGTCCTTTGAAAGTTTTCATCATGTTGAAGCGAAAGTGTTAAGTCACACTGCAAACTTCAAGTTAAAAGTTATAGAGAAGGCTACTTAAGCCAGAAATCAGGAAGCTGCTAGGTTTTTCAACATTGACGAATTGAATATTCGTTTGTGGAGAAAAAACAAGACCAACTTCGAAAATTGTGATCGACGTTTAAGTGCCAATCATCGTGGAAAACCTCACTGGCCAGAATTAGAGGAAGAAATAAATAAAAGGATTTTAAAAGAAAGAGAACAGTGGGAAAGCAGTCTCGGTCTTAATTTTTTTGCTGTTAACTTGCTAAATTAAAAAGAAAGATTTTTCTTTCGTGTGGGATGTTTTGTTTAACAACTCAAAACATAGATGGCAGTAGCAAAGAATTTTTTTTGTTTTATTGAGATTATCGTAAAAAATTTATCATACATATTTAAAAAGACGTTTCATAATAAAAAAATTTTCTGCACATTTCTTATTTCTATATATTGTGTATTTTTTATCTTATATGACACTCATTATCAGCAGTTTATATTTTGGATTATTCGCCGTAAAAACTGACGCGGATTATACAATGTTGTTTTTTTTTTACTCGAAAAAGGCTTTGCGGATAATACGGTAGTTGCATTGCTTTATATAAATGTGCAGTAAAAGGGAAAATTAAAGTCTCTTAAACATATGAATCTATCTGTTCACTAGCAAAAGCGTACAGTTCCTTATATTTATAGTCTTAGATAAGGCTTCCCCACTGACATCAATTTAATAATTAACTAGATTTTCTATGGCTCTCTGTATTTTATATTTTTTTCAGATATTAAAATTATTTTTGAGAATCTGCTAAGAACATATATTTAATATATTTTTAGTACGTTTTTTACTCGGCTTAGTAAGATGAATTCAATTTATTTCTTTACATTTTTTAAACACTGTGTATATAAATGAGATTGTTCTTTTCAAATATCACTGCAACAGTTTAAAGTGGCCGCGGTAGCAGAGTGGTATAGGTATTGGATCGTGGCTGGCTTTGTCACGAGTTTGATCCCAGTACCACTAAAGACCCGCCGTGTTGGGCAGCGATGCACGC
>BMAV01020103.1:77194-90677 GCA_019973955.1 Trichonephila inaurata madagascariensis
TTCATTTTAGTAATGAATATTCTACTAAAACAAGACAATTTTTATATCAATCTATATTTTGCAATTCATTTACTGGACAAGATAACATATGAACTTAACTACTTATAGCTGCCGAATGCCATCCACCAGCAGATATTGCTTTGATTTCTAATCCCTCCAGAGCTTCAATCAATGTAGGGTTTTCCTGATTTTTTATACAGCCATGACCTAGTTGTCCCCGACTAAAAAAAATCAACATAAACATTTTTTTTTTAAATAAATAAAATAGAAGGATTAAACTGAATGATTGATTAATTTATTTATATATCAATATTACTAAGACTAAAATTGCATTACATTCTCTTTTTCATGGCTACAAGATCTTTAAAAAAAATCATGAGTATCGGAACAATTTAAATATATTCATTTATTTCAAATACTAGGGAGTATTGATAGTTCCCAATAGAACATTTTTATAATTTAGTTCATTTGCATTGGTGTTTTTGTAAATCTTTTTAAACTGCTTTCTATACTATTATAACAGGTCTGAATGATATTGTATATCACTCATATACTGATCTCTCAAAAGACTTGAATAAATCTATCTTTTCTTAAATGATTAGGTACATATTTTCATCACTTATTTAGAAATGTGAAACAATATACCTCAGTTATTTTCTTTATTGCAGATTTTTAACTGATATTATATATTGGTCTAAAGCTTTTTTCAGCTTAAACATTTGTTTTCATTTATTAATAAATCAAGTGTATCATGTAAACAACTGTCAAAAATATGTCTTTGATGCACGGTAAAGGTAAGTATGGGCTGGATAAAAAGAAAGGTCAAAAATAGGGAAAGACTGAGGGCAAATCATCCAAATTTAAAAACAGTAAAGCCTATGGAAGATAAAAAAAAGACAACTTAAAATCATAAACTTCGTTCTTACCTAAGATGTTAAGCCCATGATGAAAATTATAGTAAAAGATAATATATACTATTAATTGTTTTATACAACAAAGAATTCACACTTAAAAAAATTAAAACTTTTAGTAAAAATCTTCAAGACTTTTCTAACAAATTAGTTAAAAAGAGACATGTTTTGTATTTTATGAAATTTTACAATGTATACATATATTTAAAATTCTATAATTCAATATAAGGCAGTGTTTCTCAAACCTCCAATATTGGTGACCTAATTTTCGCTGTGCCCCCCCCCCCATACAATAACAATACATTGAATGCAACAATAATGTACTTCGATGCTAAAGCTACAATACGACCTTAATTAAAAACCATACAAAAATTATCAACATAAGTAATACATTTTGTACATGTTACTTTTAAGTAAGATATTTTAAGGATGTTACTTTTAAAGTAATAGGATAAATATTTTGTTACTTTTCCTTTCTAATTCTTAAATTGATATAAACATGCAAGGTAAATGTATTATATCAGAATGTACATTTTGCTTTCTTTCAGTAGATTAATAGTTTATTTTAAGCTTTTTTATATGCTTGTGCACCCCAAGTAGATTACCATGCCCCCCAAGGGGGACATGCCTTGCAGTTTGGAGTTGCTGATATATAGAAATAATAAAATAAAACAATATTATATATATATGTTTTATTAGTTTTTCAATAAATACAAATGGAAATTTTATATTGTATTTGTATTAATAGAGAAACCTTTCAGTTACAGCACATAGGACATTTACATAAAATACGAAACACAATGTATTAGATCAAAACTGTTTTTAGCATAATCAAATGGCATGAATGCAAATTGATAATTTTTTTTATGTATAAAATTCTAAACAATTTTCTAAAATTTTGCTGGGGGGATGATTTTTTACTTCTAAATGTAATGTATAGATGACCATGTTACAATATTATAGGCATTGAGTCTTAAGAACAACAAGCATCTACCATTTTATTAACCCCTTAACTGCAGAGAAAAGTTGAACAATTCACTTTCTTGTGTCTCTGCCTTTCACACAGGTGCACATAGCTATGAAGTGTGTTGAGGGAAAAGAAGACATAAATAATTTTTTCCCTGAAATAAGTAAATCTTTTACAAAATTTGTCATTGTATTGCATTCCAGAGCCTTTGGAATAGTTTTACAGATGGCAGTGCAATGCAAAGATTCGTTCTTCAGAAAGGTGTTAATATACGCCGGAGGCAGTTAATGCATCAGCTGAGCGAGGCATATATATATACACCATCAGCAGTTAAGGTTTAAGAAACTTCATAATCTGGACTTTTGTTTAATCAAGAAAAATAAATTATCTAGTAAAAATTTGTTTTGGCCATTGATAATGACATATTTTTCAATTTATAAAATTACATGGAAGATTGTAGCATTTCTTGATAGTTTCACCTTGCAACTACTGTTTATCATTCTACATTGCATTGGGCTGTTCACTAACTTATGACGAAAAAGTTGGAGATGGGCACAGAGTAATAAAAAACTACTCTCCATTTAAATAGAGATTACCATGAAACTAATACTATCAATTAACCCATATGACAAGGATGTATGTGCACATTAAACTTGTGCAGTTCTAATCACGTAAATCAGGCTACCACAAAAATGACAAAATATGCATGTCTATTATGTCCTGCTTAGAAGACAAAAAGGTTAAGATGAGTTGCCGAAAAACAGTGAAAGATTACAATAAAAATATGGTCTTCATTGATTATTTTGATTAAATGAATTTATATGAAATTGATTTTAAAAAGAGTAAGAAATAGTGGCATAGAATTAATTTTTATTTTCTCAGAGACAATAGTCAATCTTTTTCCACTTAACAAATGCTTCCTAATAGTCAGTTAAAATTTAAACACATGTTATAAAAAACTTGACAATCATAGGAAAAAAGGAAACAGATAAAAGGATTCTCATTATCCATAATTATTATAAAATATAAACAATATGTGCCTCAGGAAAATATCTGAAGATGATATGCATATTGCTGCACTACCCAGAATTCCATAAAACAAGTAATGTGCCAGACTTGTGAAGAAGGACATTGGATGTTTCAGAAAGACAACATTCCTTCGAAAAAATTCCAATCCAAATTTAAAAAATGTATGAGCTTATAAAGAAATTATCTATTTTATTTAATATCTCAGAATTATTCATTGAAATTTACTAAGCATTCTCTTAATATCTATTTTTTATCTGTACAAATTAAAAACATTTAAAAAATAAATTTTATTTACCATTATTTTAAGCTATCTGGAATACAAGATAAATTCTTTTCTCTTTTTAATATGTATGGTAATTGCATCTTGTTTGATTGCTTATTAATATAACACTTCAAAGCAATACAGTTACAGCCATTGGAAATTTAATTTTGAACCACAGTTACATTTTGCAACAGCCACCTTATATACTAATTGCTAATTTTTAAAAGGGCCTTATTAATAACTCATATATGATCATAATGTTAAATTATGTGTATCATTTCATTAAAAAATTACTTTCATAAAGTATTCTCATATTAAGGGGACATGGTATGATTTACACAAAATTTTTTAATTTAATGATTTTCATATTTTTTTTTTTGGTTGCTTCCTATGTGTATGTATGATGTAAAACAGATTTTATGCTTAAAACTTCATAAAAAGCTAACCATTTAATTTTTTAAGGAAAAAACTTGATTTTAAAATACTACTTCTACTACAAAAATTGGCATATATATGTAAAATTTGATTTACAAGTATATTAAACTATGTATAACAAAAGTTGGTATGGGTTTTGTGATAACATGATTGATATTTGTACAATACTTCCTTTTATGAATACTTATTGCAAATTCCTTTAAAAAATAAATAAATTCTAACTTCAATTATTTTTTAAAAAATAAGTATTGCTTTGATTGAAAAATGCATACCAACTTTTGTTCCATGTACTATTGGCAACAAGTGAAAAAAATTTCCAAGTATTAAGCACAATAGAACAAAGCCTTAGCATTTTAAATGAAGACAAACTAGTTAACGTAAAATCCGGCGTATAACGCGCACTTTGAACACAAAAAATAAGATCGAAAATTAAGGTTGCACGTTATATAAAAACGATAGCTCTTTAAAAATAACAAAAAGGATGGGCATAAAAAAAATTTACTTCTAGATGTATCGAAACACTTTATTTAAAAGAAATGACTTGCCTTATGAACAAGAACAGTTGTAATTCTAGAAGTATACTATTTTTACAAAAGTCTGGGATAATACCTGGAATAAAATACTTCAAAACATAAAAACAATGTATATTAATACTTCAGATTTCTTCGTTAAAAAGGGGGTGCGCGTTATACGGCGAATATATCTAAAAATTGAAAAATTTAGCTTGAAGGTATAGGTGCGCGTTATACATCAGATTTTACGGTATTTTATCTTTCTGAGATAAGTCAATTTAAAGTTTTGATTTGGAATGGGAATAAAAACAAACATAAGTTATCACAACTCTGCATTTTTTAAACTTAGAACTTTCAAATTTTGTGAGTTTGTAGAAAAATATACATAAAAATAATTTTGACTAAAAAAATTAGATTTGATTTTTCGACCGATTTTTGACAATTGAATTGTATTGCATCCCCTTAAAAGTAAAAAAAGAATGATAATATTGAATGTAAAACAGTATGGCATTTATTTATTTATTTTGAAGAAATATTTTTGTTATATGAACACAAATAAAGTTGGACTGATACTATTTTTAATAAATGTCATTTCAACATTTTCAAAATAATCAAAGTTTTTATAAAAATATGTTTAAACTTGTACAGAAAATTTATAATTATTTTCATAAATTAACATACACATAATTTATAAAATTATTTTACATATTATTAATAAATTCTTATGGTTATTACCTGCCAGAACCATAGCTAAGTATGGTGCCTACATTTGACAGTAATAATACATGTTCTTTCCCACAAGCAACTTCTTTTATGGGCATAGGCATCATTAATGGTTTCAGAAATGCTCTTTCGTTGATTTCAATGTTAAAAACCTTTCCATCTGAGATAACAATAAAGTACATAGCTGTAGAGATTATTTAATACATACATCCAATAACTTTTTATTGCATAACTTTCAAATAAATGAAATAAAAATCGGTACTTACATATTATTGCAACCTGTTGCCAACATGGGATACAAAGTACCTGGTTGCCAGTTCAGTGCTTATGACATAGGAAATCGGTGGTTGCCAATTTGGCGAGTTATTAATACAGTGGGCAATTGTTGCAATAATACATAAGTACTTAAAAATCTTATAAAATGTCATTAAAAATACTACTCTTTTGCAATTCCTATGAACATATAATGAACTTGCATATCTCATGCATTTGATGAATTTCAACAAATTTAACAATTGTGCTCAGGATAGCATGAAATAGGTAGTCATAAGATGTTTGACCATTAACTTGCAGCATGTAGTTCTTTGACAATAAATCACTGGCATGGGTTAATAGTAATGCAAATAATAAAAAAAATTGTCTTATACTTCAAACATTTCTTCAAATATTTTGCACAGAAGGGGAGGGTTCTAATTTGTTTCTTTCAATGTATTACTATTTTGAATTCATATGCAAAATAATTGGTTACCTTTTTATGATTGGAATGCTTCATAATTTTTTCTTGCTATTTTTACTAAACCAAATGTTATCTAATGTATCAGAAAAGGTTATAACAAAATATAAATAAATATTTACAGAAGATGTATCTCAGAAAATTAATACAATTTCTTTAGTTGACGTACAACAGTGGTCTTCCAACTGTGGTTTCATGGAACCTTGGGGTTCCACAAGTCAAAGAGAAAATTGTAAATTTATGTGTATGGATTCCACGTTACATGGAGAGAAATTTAAAAAATAAATTCGGTGCTGGACAACCTCTTTTTTTAGTAATTAAACTGCAACTTTTATTATCATATAATAAAATATAAATGCTAAATTTTTCTTTATAGGTACTATCGAGATTGTAAATATCCTGTTTGTGATCCTGATTTCTGCAAATTAGTTTTATACTTCTTAGTGCATTGTTATGCAAAACTAAGTCAAATTAAGGATAATGGCTTTTGTTGCTCCATATCCCACAAAACCTATAACTGATAAGTGGAATGGAATGAATTGAATTTAAAGAACAGTGTTAAAAATTGTACACTAAAGTATATTTTTCCATTTGTAATAAAAAATCTGCCTATGAGAGAACATTAAAAAAAAAACACCACCTAACACCAGTAAAATAATATCTTTTCAGAGAAGAAAACCTAGCATGAATGGATAAATTGGAAGGTTTGCCAATGAAGGAAAAGAAACAAATCATTGACATAACATATTCGACGTTAAAATCTAAATTTAAGCAAAAACAGTTCCTAAATTTTAGACTGCAAATTTGTAGTACCGTAAAATCCGGCGTATAACACGCAATTTGAACACACAAAAAATAAGATCGAAAATTAAGGGTGCGCGTTATACGCCGGGTATAAAAACGATAGCTTTAAAAATAACAAAAGAGATGAGCATAAAAAAAAATTTAAGACTTCTACATAGATTGAAATGCTGCTTATTTAAAAGTAATGACTTGCCTTATGAGCTAAAAGAGTTGTAGTTCTAAAAGTATACTATTTTTTCAAAAGTCTGGGATAATACCTCGAATAAAATACTTCAAAACATAAAAACAATGTACATTAATACTTCAGATTTTTTTCTTTAAAAAGAGGGTGCACGTTATACGGCGAATATACCTAAAAATTAAACTTGAAAGTATAGGTGCGCATTATACGCCGGATTTTACGGTATATACAGCAGTTTTTCACTGTTATAAACACCACACTGAACAATGTAAAAAAAATTCTCAATGTATGTGGCAATAGAAACAAATTAATGCAGAATATACAATGTGACTACAGATAGCTTCAATAGACCTATACTTCAACAGCTTGTGTAAAAAAATGTAAACACACTACAGAATTACTAAAAATAATGCAAGGGTAGATGAAAACTGGAGTACAAATTTATTCTATCAAAGAGTAAATTACAATAATCAGTGCTGGTTTATCCACTGGGTACCCAGGGGCCCAGATAAGTTGGACTTACCAGATTTTCTGGATATAAATTTCGATCCACCAGTGACAAGGGGGCTCGTAGATCTTCTGTACCTAGGGCCAAAATCGAGCTTTAACGGGCACTGACAATATTATGCTAAAAAATTCTAATAAAAAAAAAAATGCAGAATTTTTCTTGCATTGTCTTTCCATAAAATAGCTATAAAATGTTGATACATTTTAAATATTATTTTAAGATATATTCTCCTCTATAAAACTTTTGGACGGGGTTCCCCGAAAATACCTTATAGTTTTAAGGATTCTGTGAGTCAGCAAAGTTTGAAGACCACTGATGTACATTCCACTAACTGTCACATTTTCTTTTTAACATGTCATATAATTTGTTTTACATATTTCAATAACATTTGCTTTTTATTACTATCATAACTTAAAGATTTATATATAAACCGAAAAATAGGCATGGTCTAGCATAATTACTTTTACTATTGCTGTAATAAAATGTTTTCCATAAGCAGAAAATATTTGGTACTCACGTATTGTAGCAACATTTGCAAAAACATGTACTATGGGTACCATACCCAGGATCATAAAGAATTGCTGCTAAAATGGGTACTTGTGTATTATCACAACAATTTTCAACTGTATTAATAACTCGCCAATTTTGCTATCCCAATTTTCCTAAGTGGCTTACGTCCTGAATTAGCAACCAAGTGCTTTGTTTCAGATAATGTCACCAATAGGTTGCGATAATACGCTAATACCCTAAAATGTATAATCTGATTAACCATCACTTTCTTGGAATTCGTTTTTATTTTATTTTTATATAAGTGATCTGCAGATTATTTCCATTATGAAAAAGATTTCACAAAGACTTGATTTTTTTCTAAGGCTGCTACAATGCATAACCAAATATTGGGTACTTGCGGTTTGGTCCTAGGAGAGCTCACACCCTTGGCGCAAATTATTTTGGTTGGCGATAATTGCGCAATCTTGGTAACCCCACTTTGATACACTAGATATGGTAAACCAAACTATTTCTGGAATTTTCCTATTTTGTTGGCAGGCTTTTCGAATTTCATTTTGTTGTTGGGCACCGGGCTGGAAGTATGGCTGTGTGTGTGAGTAAATATACCTAAGAATTTTTTACTTTGTTGAATGTGAAAGGTAAGATAGAACTGATTGAATGGTGTATGAAGGAAGGATTCATTGCTTTGAGTTATGAATGTCTTAAATCTAATGATCGGCATGATGTAACATGGTCAGCAATAAAACGCTTTCTTCGAAATTGTACCAGCCACGCAGAAGGTATGTTCGACTATTAACTCGCAGAATATATATGGCGGCGCTCACACGATCATTCGCTTAGCAATGAGACCTTCAAGGCTTTTTTTAAAATCTGTTGTTACGTTGTATCCTCCACTCGGAAAAGATCAGCAATAAGAAAGTTAGTGCTGTTTTTGTACTTTTTATCTTAAACGTTTAATTTCTGTATTGTTTTCATATATTTTCATTACACATCCACCTTATCCCGCTATATTCACTTGCCACCATTGTCGGTTTCATTTGGCACCATCTCGTTCTGGCTTGGTGCTTTTTTTGGTTTGTCACCAAGGTGTAGGCTCTCCTAGGGTTTTACCGGTACTTGCATATTAGCATCACCAAAACCAAAATTGTGCCACATGAATCACACCATTTTCTGCTGAAATCTGACTGATTTTTTTTTTCATAAGATCTTTTGGTAGTTACATATTATTGCAACCGTGTTGGCGACATTATATGAAACTAAGCAAATGGTTGCCGATTCAGTGCATATGACACATGAGAAATCGGGATTGCCAACTTGGCAAGTTATCTTGAATGTTGACATTGTTGCAATAGAACATAACTACTGATCTTTTTTGTTGTTTTGATATCATGGAAATATTCATGTGACACTAATTTTGCTGTGGTGATTCTAATACGTAAACACCAAATATTGTTACCACACGTCAAAAAGAAAAACATTGTTAAATAATAATTATAAATAATAATTAATCAGTTAATTATAGCAGCAGTTTCAAGAACAGAAATTTTATATGATTGAATGTATTAAGACATCACTCATAAAAAAAATTAAAAATACATAATACTAGAATAAAAAGTACTAATTTTACCTTCGGTTAGTGCTATATTTTGCAAGTCCTCTGTGACAATACTTTTAATCCTATTTCTATCAGATAATGTATTAAGTATTGTAAAACTAAAATCTCTGTTTGACAAAACATAGCACTTTCCACATTTTGATATCAAGTATGAATGCAACATTCCACAAGATATATTTTCAACATCTCTAGGAATAGCTTTTACTTTTAAACATTTGCCCTTTAGTTTCAGGAGCCAGGTACTATATACAGATGTTTCTAAAAAAAGTACAAGTTTATAGTAAACATTTTTATTTAATCAACTATATCACTTTTTGGAGCTATGATACAAAAAAAAAATCTCACCTGTTCTAAACAAGACATTGAATAAACCTAAGCAAACATTTTCTACTTTAGGATTTGAATAAAAATTGGTTTTAGAAAACAAAAGATCGAGGATTTGAAAATCATGATCATTTAATTTTACGGATTCTCCAAGACCAAAGTAAATATACACTTTATCCATTGGTAAATGCTCATGAACTACATAAACAAATTGATTTAGTTCTCAAGTTCGGGCGATGTTTTGAAAATATTGAAAGAAAATAACTAGACGTATTTCCATTCGAAAAAAATTTGTGAAAACTATTGCTATGTTGTACAGTATGTCTGAATTGCAAATTAATCTTACAACTTATTAAAGCTAGTTATCTTACTTTTTACAATCAAATTAATTTATTCACAGCTACATTATTTTTCAAAAAAATTTTGAATCAATGCATGACTTTAAACAAAACAAGTGAAATTCGGCAAACAATATTTAAAAATTCACGCGCTTCATAGAGATAAAAGTTAGGTTTATGACGCGAAATAGGTCATTAAAAAGAAGACTTTTCTTGATGAGGAGAAAGGAAGGAAACAAGGGATGGCATTCGCAGGGTTATATAGATCCAAACCATTTTCTCGCCAAGATCAGCACATGCTTCAAATTCGATGCCAAACATTTCATTTTTTTCCGTGGACCTAGTCGCTCCGTATAAGCCGGTTTTTTTATCGAAAGAATATTGGATTAATGAAAAAAAAATTATAACTATCTTTCGAAACTGTAAGTTGAACTACATGCTACAAATTTATTTTAAATAATTAATATGGTCAACAGCTTTTAAAAAAAGTTTAATTATGAAATTGCAATGGTAAATAATACGATTACGAGAAGAAAGCACTCAAATTCTTGTTTAAATAGAAAATTTTGTGCATCCTACAAAACCCAACTTTCAATTGCCAAATATATAAATGCGTTGATACAGATTATTTTCTGAAGCTGCACGATTTAAACCGAAAGAATATTGGATTAATTGAAATACACATTCATTTCCCCTTAAAAATTTGAGCATCAAAAAGTATGAATGGGATTGTTGTGAGACTTGGCATGAAGGTTCGTGTGTCAGGCAAATATGTACCACCAGAGGGAGTTGAACTTCGTTCTCCTTAGATTATAAAAAAAGACAAGCAGAACTTATTTGCCAGCCCCGCCCCTCCCCTATATACAGGGTCGTTTTTCTCATTGGCTTCTTTCCCTCTTTTGCCATCCCTACTGAACAGAAGCGCTTGGCTCGCTGTCGCTCGCCATTAATCTTATTTTCGTTCGTATTTGCCAGCATTTTCTCTATACAGGCGTTATGCGTCCAATAATAGCTTATGCTTGTCCAGTCTGGGGCTATGCTGCTAATACAAATATTAAAATTCTAGATGCTGTTCAAAATTCTTTCATATGTATGATCGTCAAAGCCACAAGATACATGCGTAATGTCTTAAAAATAAATAGTTTTAAATCTCACATCCAAAAAATTGCAATCAACTTTTTTAATGCTTTACCTGAAGCAAACATTTCAAAAATACTTAACTTAATTCCATATAATCCCAATATTAATATCAAAAAGAACAAGAAGAATCCTTCTTGATTCTCATAATCCTCCATAATTATTTTTTTCTATCTTCGTAATAATTTTTCAATCATTGCATTTTCGTAAATTAATTTTTTCTCATATTTTTCTTTAATTTTTCTCATGATTAAATTCCTTTTACCCAACTGGACAAGCTCCTCCGAACTTCCTAATTCTCAGCCCCTAGGTCAGCCGATAGGAGTCTTTGATCACTTTACCAGCAACCAACCAGAGAGTAGGATCTAAGCTCTCAACCATGTTAAAAATTCAACCATCTTTTCGCCCTGATGAAGAACCAAAGCCACGCCTCCCGGATCTCCTCGTCTCAGCCAATCACCGTCATGCCACTTAGCAGAATGAAAAACACCGCTTTTGTCATGCCTAACATCTCAGTATTCCAGATAGGGCACTGAGGACTGTTTTACAGTCCGGATGCCCACATGAAAACGCCTATTTGCCTGCATTTAATCTATTGCAGAGGGATGCATTTTACTTAGAGATGCCTCTATGACACTATCAGAGACAATTTGAGCAGCTGTAAAAGTTCAAGAGGGGAAGTATCATAGGAATGATGGCAAACGGTGGTCAACTCAGCGAATAGCTCCCACCTAGGTCGTTCTTTTACTGTGAGGAGGTGTTGGAACCAGTGGATAAGAGTGAGGTCTATTACATGGAGACTAGGCTAAGGACGCTCTCAACAGGCCAATAGTTGAGAAGACCGTCACATCAAACGGCACACCTACGTAGCGTCAACTGTCACTTTGTCTGCCATCCATACACAAGCAGCACCTTCACTACGAACCTCTGCGTCAGTTCGAATCATCGCAAGAACCTGTCTGAAGGACATTCGTTTCAATCCTGCCTTCGATGTACAGCAGCACACCGCTTCCACAACTGGTGTGATGACATGGAGTGCTATGGTATATGACACACAGTAACCCTTAATATTGATCCCCGACACAATGAATCCAGAGGTACTCTCGCGACATTCTTCAGCCACACGTGTTACCACTCATGGAAGGGCTCCTAGAAGAAATTTTTCAACAGAACAATGCTCTTCCTCACACAGTAAGAGTTTCATAGGACTGCCTCTGACACATTTAAATCCTTCACTGGCCTACTCGATCCCCAGATTTATCACCGATCGATCTTATCTCTGATCATTTAGGATGGCAAGGGGGAATGTCTATGAATTTGGACTAATTAGAGACGCGTTTTCAACTGGGGCATAAGATGTCGCAAAATATCAGTGCCTGACCATATTGCACTATGCATTCATGCTAGAGATGCTCAAACAGGGTACTTTTACCTCCATTCATTTGTAATTTTTTCAACAAAAAATGATCATTTTGTTTTGATTTTGTAATCAGTTACTTATGTCAACGTTGTACTAACGTATATAAAATTTCATTTCATTCTGACAATTATTTTCTTGGTGTGCAAATTTTTATGGCAGTGACTGTATGTAATCAATACCGGTTTGAATGTGCTCAAAAATATTTTTATTTAGTTCAATTTCAGAATGCAAAAATGTTTTAAAATGAATCCGAAACCAAAACTCAAGCTCAGAAAACTTCAAATATCTTAAAACTGATTGGTTATCAGATGTGAAATTTAGGGACAAGCTTCCCAATTAAATGGGTCAACAAAAAACGCGGAAAAAAATTTCGAAATTTTTGCCATTTGTAAGGTAATGTATATTTTAATTAAATAAAATCATGATTTTACAATGTATTTTTTTTTTTTATTACTCAAAGAATAAGCATTCGTCAATTTTCAAAGAGAAAAGCATTAAAAGTTCATGTGCAAATAAGTATTAATGAGTGTTTTGTATGCATTAATGTATAAGAAAAAGTATTAATGAGCCCCGGATAACTTTATTTTATTGTATTTTATAAAATATAGAAACTAAAATACAAATTTAAGAATAAGCTTTATCTTTCAAAAAATCAGCTTTTAAAAACTAAAAGAATTCATATTTATTTAGGATATTAAAGCGAAATGGAATATTTGTTAAATCACAGTAAATAAGTCTTGCACAAACATATCAAAATAAATTTTACGTTGATAATTAAATACCGTAAAATCCGGCGGATAACGTGCGCTTTTAACACAAAAAATGAGGTCGAAATTTAAGTGTGCGCGTTATACGCCGAGTATAAAAATGATAGCTTCAAAATTTAGAAAGAGATGAGTTTAAAAAAAATAAAAAAAATTGGACTTCTATACATAGATTGGAATATATTTATCTAAAAGAGATAACATTCATTAAGAATGTTATCTCTTTTAGATAAATAAGAACTTAAAAGATCTAGATCTTTAGATCTAGAACTTAAAAGTTTGTAGTTCTAGAAATATGCTATTTTTTTTT
>BMAV01020104.1:0-28581 GCA_019973955.1 Trichonephila inaurata madagascariensis
CAGACCTCCTTTTCTGCAATTTCATGGCTATCTGCTAAATTTTTACATTGTTGCTTAAGTTTTGCACACCAGTGTAAATAAATAAAATTATGCAATCCTAAGTAAAATGCTTCATGCAGATATTTTTTTTTCATTTAAATATACGAGTGTAAGTGTAATAAAATAAATAATAACGAAATATTAATAAATACAAACAAAAAAAAATTCCAATAAGTGTTTATTTCTTATATAATAATATTCAATACATATTTATATTACATTACTCTTCAATAGTAAAATACTTACAAATTTTTGCTAAAATTTGGAGTGGTAACAGTTCCTTCATTAATAAGTGTTGACATTCCATTCACTGGTAAATTACATTCATTCTCCAAATTTATTGCCCTATGAAATGGAGAGAACAGTTTAGTTTATATACTTTAAGCATTTATGTGTTATTTGCTTTTCAAGTTTTTTATTCAAATACTTACGACTGTAGATTTAAATGAGGGTGAGAAATGTCTTTGCTAAATCCTGGTCTCATAGCAGTTTCATTTTGAGGAAAAGAACAGGGATTTTTTCAAAATCCATCAACCTATGAGAAAAAATGGGGTTTAGCTCTATAAAAACAAATAATAACCATAAAAATTTTAACGAATTTCGAAAATCAACAATAAATGAAAAAGAAAATATAGAATAAACTGAGATTACAAGTATTTGTGATGAAAATACTTTAAATGATCATTTTAATTGGAAAAAAATGTGTCCAAGATCATAAATGATTATAGGCTTTATAGTTAAAATGATGAGTATATATATATTTTACATCCATAATACATTTTTAATCAGATAAAACAGTTTAATAAATTCTTCAAATATATATATATATATATATATATATATATATATATATATATATATATCTTAGAAATTCTGATAACGTTAAATTATGATCTACTTCAAATTCAAACAGCATAATAAACTATTTAAGAAATCTTTGTTTTCAATTAGTACAGTACACCCCAAAAGCTCCGCAATAAGAAATATATTGTAAGTCGAAAAATGTGAAAGTCGAGTATCTACTGAGATTGGCATTAAAATTTTACACGCTACTAGCTTGTTTGCTTGGGTGGCGTAGTGGCAAATTTTGAGATAATCTGATTATTAAAATTATTCACATAAATTATAAGTTAAATGATTTTAATTTTTTCATAAGTTGTGATAAATACGATTCACTCTCTTTCACTGTAGAAATCCAAAACAACCTCTGTCTTACCTCGATTTGCTTTCGAACAGCAAATAACTTTTTATACAAAAGATACATTCTATAACTCAAATTGTACAAAGATTAAAAACAATGCTTTACGCACGTAATATAAAAAGAAAAAAAAAGAGTATTTACATCTTTTTCATAGGAAGTCGTGATATCCGAACTAAAAAAAAATACTAAAAATAAGAACTATGATATCAGACTAGTTATTTACTAAAAATTTATGTATTGGAAAACAAGCAAAATATTCTATGTATAAAAACAGAATTTAAGTTGTTCTTGTTATTTGTAAGTCATAAAAAATCTGTAGTAGTAGCCTTGACGTTATAATTTCTTTTCTATTTAAGAAATAAATTTCAACTGATAGAATACAATGAGCGAGACATTACGTAGTATGTATGAGAGAGATTTTACGTAGTAAGTAAAGTGTAACTGGAGTATTGCTGTACTCACAAAATCACACATGTTCCCATATAATACTTTTATGCATAATAGTTTCTAGTTTTTATTAATGAATTTGTTGCGTGAATATAAATTTAATAGAAATATGAACGACATCGATGGTCTCCAGTTTTTCAAACATCTGTGAATGAATCAAAATATTTGAAGGAAATAATTTCTACAAAAATTAAGAACACACATGAAACATACTAGCAAAATCTATCCTCTATATTATTTATAAAATTTAAATAATAATAAATGAATCTTACTTTTCAATAACTTCATTTCTCTCGAAGAGCTTCCAGGTACACCCAACAGTTGAGTTTCTGCATTTTGAGTTTTCGAAAGCAAATCTTTTATTATTTCTTTAGCTTTCCGTAATCTTTGTGATTTTGAACGAGAATTACGATAGGGATGTTTTTTAGGCCTCATGGTGACTGAGCTTTCAAGTATCAATGAATACTTCAAATTCTCAATTACTCGGATTAGAATGCTGAAGTCACACCGAAGAGAAACTAATTTTGAGTGCAAAATGCTCTTCCCTTGCCCCTCCCCCACCGAAGTCGGGGATTGGCTACACTTTCTTTTATTGCTGTGTTTACACCAGGCATGTCAAACTCCTTTGATATCCCGGGACACACGAATTATTTTATATTATGTTGCGTGCTGCATGTTTTCAATGTTCAAAAAATTGATGAAACAGGATTATTAGAATGATTAGAATTATGTGTTTTTATTATAAGATTATTGGCTTCATTATATAAAAGATCATTTGTAGTGCTCACAATATTTTTGGGAGAAATAAAAATGAATGATTTGTAAATGCCATTCATACTCTCTAAGCGATTTTTTAATTGAGTAGTAAGAACATCAACATTGGCCTTAAAAACATCCACCTCAAACAATCGTTCTCTGTCTTGCAGTTTTTCATCAGCATTGAAATCATCGAAAAACTGTCTAACTTTTCTATGTCTCTTTTTTTCAAACTCCGGGGTGATACCCCATTTTTTAGCCAAACCAATAGCTTCTTCCTTTATATTAGCAAAATTGTTACGATGATTCTCGATAGACGTTAAGCTAGAATTTAACATGGTCTTAGCGTTTTCCAAATCTATTTTTGGTGATTGTAATGCTTTTGAAGTTATGTTTTTTAATCGCTAAAGTTTCCTGTTTCTCGTCTTGCTTAGTACTGGTTAGTAAAATATTTGAAAGTACTTTTAAAATCGAAATGTATTTGTAGCGAATTGATATTACAGAGTCAAATCGTGATGACCACCTTGTCGTGCATAATGATTTAATAGTCTGCTGAATGTTCTCGTTATTCTGCACTATTTTCAGATCACTCCACCTTTTAATGCTGATCCCAAAAAATGTGTAAATTTTTTGACAAAAGTCATAAAATTCTCTTATATGAGGTACATTATTACATCCATAGTTTAGAACAAGATTGAGGTTGTGTGTTGAACAGTGAATGTAATTTGCTCTTGGTTGTTTGTCCTTAATGAATTTCTGTAATCCCCCATACGCTCCATTCATGTTAGCTGCCCCATCATATCCTTATCCTCGACACTTCGCCAAATTAATGTCTAGTGTATTTAGAAAATTTTACACATCACTTTCCAGACTTTTTGCAGTCTGATTTGCCGCCTCAATAAAGCCGAAGAACGTTTCGTTAATTCTGATATTATCTGGCTCATTATTATCGGTAACATCAGTTGTTACATACCTTATTATAATACTTAATTTGTCTTATTTTTTTAAAATATCCTGTGTGTCGTGTCCAGAATAATAGAGAAAAAAGAACATTTCCTTATATTTTTAACAATATTTTCTTTTATTCTAGAGCCTATAATAGCAATAAGTTCATTTTGAATTTTTGGGCTAAGATATTTCTGAATTCTTTTTTCTGACAAATGAACATTGAGAAGAGGGTCATATTTAGCCAAGAGGTCTATTATATTCAAAAAATTTCCCCTTTGAATCGAATCTCGAGTTTCTCGATGTCCCCGAAAAGGAAGATTGCACCTTGCTAGAGTCATTGTAACGTCTATGATTCTTTGTAAGATTTGGCTAACCTTATTAACTTCTTTAAAATTGCATTTCAATAATGAATCCACCGCGTTTTATTTTGTTTCCAGATGTCATATGTGCGACATGCTTGGATATGAATTATATAATTTTCATGCTCTTTATTTATTTATTTTTATATTCCTTGCCAGTCATTCACACCTTTACACCAGGCTTCTTTAAAATACATATTTGTTCCATCAGCGAAAAGCCGACATAACTGACGGTAAGCAACATGAAGTCGTGTTGAATAGCACAGCCATTTTCTTTGGATCCTTTGTCCTGCCTTGGATATGAAACTATAATAAGATGATGAAAAGCTCCTTCCCTTGGCATGTTTTTGGAAATTACCTTCTGGTTGGTATGGGCCTAATTTTAAAATTTGTTCCCTTAAATCTGCATCTATGGGAGTACCTACATAAGGCGCAAAATCATTTCTAATCAATTTTGTTTCTTCGTTTTCATTTTCTGACTCCTTTTCTTTAGTTGAAGTATCCTTATTAGTTGAAGTGTCCGAAACTGTTTTTTTCTTGTGGATTAATTTTCACTTCCAGGATTTGTTCATCAAGTTCCCTGGCATTACTACTATTATCATTTGCACAAGATGATGAACTTGCGGATATTAAAAAGTTATCCAATTTTTCATAGTTGCTATTAATATTATATTCCTTTTCCTTTCGAATTTTTCGTTTTTGAGAACCACTCAAATTTATTTTTAACTCCACTCATTTTAGGGCCGCGTTTCTTCTTGTCTTATTAACAAAATAACAGTATAAGAACCAGAATAATTAATTCCGTTTACAAAAAATAGATCTAATATCACAAGAGAGAAGTGAGATCAAAATGTTTTAACAGCGAAGGAACACTCCCTATATTAAAGTGCATTGAATGTTAAAATATATATGTTCTAAAAACAATTTTGTGAAACATTTCTCATTATGCTTTATTTGATTGAATACTCATAAATCTACGGAAATTTCTGTGGGCATATGGGTTTCTCAATCATAAATCTAGACCATATAATCATTTAAAATGCTCTCTATGCGTTTTCAAGTATCACAATACTATTTTTCATGAAAAAAGCATAACAGATGTACGTTATTTACGAGTTCGCTAAATGAAAATGAAATACATGTAAGCATAATGACCAAGCTAAAGACGCCAATAAGTTACTTTGCTACTTCAGTAAAAAGTAACATGTCTTTTTTTTCTCACTACCACTAACATGAAGTATACTAAAAAAAACAGTGAATTTTTTTTATCTTTCTAGCATTTTATCCAATTTTCCGTCTGACTTTCTTTTTATCTGTTATCTCTTTCGCCGCGGGGATTACAGCAAATTAAAATGTTTTTTTGATTTGGTTATTGGATCTAAGATATCTAATAAGCGATCAAAGTTTTGATTTTGAATGATGTTAGATCGCCAATTTGAAAATCGCTTAAAAATTGGATTAAAAAAAATGTAAAGCTAGTTTTGTGAAATTCTACGTAATGGCGTCAGTCTAGCTTTGGGCCGCCTAGAAGATTTGCCCCACCGCAGTGCGGGGGTGTACGTTACGCCACTGTCTTACACCTTTATATTTCCTTTTCATATTGCTACCCTTTTGTCACATACCGACAATTCAAATCTAATTCTAACTCCCTTAACCTTTTCACTAGGGCTTTTGCTATTCCTGGTGGCCGCGGTAACTTAGTGGTTATGATCACGAGCTCGTGGCTGGAGTGTCGTGGGCTCGAGTCCTGTTGCCACTAAAGACACGTCGTGTAGATGAGACCATTCCTCCCGCTGATGTGGTAGTTAGGAAAGAGGGGTACCAGCTCAGGTGTCCTCGTTACTTGACCGAGGTTCAAAATTACGAGGTTTGTGATCGTTGCTTTGTAGAGCAACGTTAAACATCAAATGACAACTCCGGATTTTTCACCCACTAAGAAAGTACACACTCCACAACAGTGGTCTTCAAACTGTGTTCCACGGAACCTTGGAGTTCCACGATACATGGCCAGGGGTTCCACGAGTCACAATAAATAAATCGAAAAAAAAAAACTATTAATGTGTATGCAAAATGGATTCACGTTCTCTATGAAGTTTGTATCCTCACAAGAATTTAAAGCTCATTCCTGTCATTAAGAAACTGAAAATTTTATTTCAACTTAACTTTATTTGGTAATACTTTTTAAACTTTTATTATAATATAAAAATTTTTTTAAAAAAATGTGTTTTATTTATATATATTACGTAATAGATTGTAAAAATTTTATTGTTTACTATTCCGGGTTTCACGAGATAATTGTATACTCGTTAGTATACAATGTCTTGCAAAACTAAATAGTTTTCCAATGGAAAGTGTACCTTTTGACATTTGTTGGGAATTGATTGATTGATTGAATATTAACGTCACACTCTTCAGCTACACAAGGGCTTTTGGCGACGGACCACGTAATTTTGAACCATGGTCAAGTGACGTGGACGACACCTGAGCAGGCACCCCCATCTCCTAGCTACCACACCACACCAAAGGGAGGACGTTTCAGCTCTCGATAGATTTAACGTGCATCGCTGCCCTACGCGGCGGGTCTTTAGTGGTACTGGGCTCGAACACGTCACAAGGCAAGCCACGGTCCGATACCTATACCACTCGGCTACCGCGGCCACCATTTGTTGGGAAAACACCTACAATAAGGAAGAGGTAACGACTTATCGACCTATCAACAGATTTGATGTCCAAACTCTAAATTAAGCAAGAAAAGCTCCTAAATTTTTTTTTGCAAATTCATACAATATACTTACTATTCCTCTAAACATTTTAATGCCATTCAGAACAATGTGTATAAGTGAAAAATATTTCTTGGCATAAGTGGTTGCAAAAACAAAGTATAAAAATAAATTAAGCTCAGAATATGTAATGCGATTGCAGTTAATTTCAATGGGCTTAGACTTCCAACGGTTTGTGTGAAAAAATCAAGCACACATTCTAGTTACTAAACATAATGCATGGGTGGGTGAAACCTGGATCACAGATTAATATTATTAATTAGTAAATTATATTAAAAGTAGTTAAAAAATTTTAATAATCGATGCAATACTTTTTTTAATTGCCTTTACAAAAAAGTGTTTGTAGAATAGGGTTCGACAAAAATACTTTCTTGTTCTAGAGGTTTCGCAAAAAGACCTAGTTTTAGGGCAGTGGTGACCAACCCGTGGCACGGTGCAGTTGTAACGGGGGCACGCAAGGACACACGGAAAAATTAAAAGAAATTTGAATACATGATCATAAATAATTTCTACAATTTTATTGAAGTGGGGTTGTCTCAGACAAAAGTCTCAAAATTTAGATCAAAATATGTTTGTGTGAATAAATGTTTTCTGCTATGAACATAATAAAATAAATATTACTCATATAACTAGCTGATGTGCACCTATAATAATCTAATTTTGTTAGCATCTGCAAAAGTTAATCCTAATAAAAATGACTTGGTAAAAAAAAAAAAGAATAATTCAAAAGCCACATTAAGTAAATACTAACTGTTTAATAATTTTTTAAAATTAAACGTTTCAAGTTACTCATTTTTATTTTGTACCTAACTTAACTGAATTTAACCTGTAAAAAGTTTATTAACAATAAAACCTAAATTTGCGTTTAATCTTACTTTTAAATTTCTTGCATTAAAAAAAAATGTGCTATTTGCGTAAAAATACCACAATAAGCCTATAAGTAAAATTTTTTTTACTTTTCCATATTTGTTTGATGGGAATGTTAGAAGCGGCCCTCATAAATATTTTTTTATCAAATTGTGCTACTCGTCCCAAAAAGGTTGGCCACCCGTGTTCTTGGGGTTCTGTGAGTTTAGAAAAAGATTGAAGACCACTTTTGCGGAATAACCCCACTATCAGTGCTAAAAATAAAGTCCCCCCTTCCCCCTATTCCACAGCTGACATGTGCAAGTAATTCTTCCCGCCGTTTCTAAAATTCTAGCAAGAACTAACAGTCAGCTGTTCTCAAGGTCACTTGATCGTTGCCTTTTCGAAAGGGGGAGTGGTTACTTGACGTATGGTTTAGGGTTACTTTATTTTCTAACACCCCCCCGCCCCATTTTTTCATGTAAAAAAAAGCAGAATTAGTGTTTCTGAAGTGATTAAAGCCATTATTCGTGTAGCAAAATATTCCTTTTCATAAAATACAGTATTATTAATGTGTGTTTAAGCAGTTTATCAAGTAATTTTATTCTAAAGTAACTATTTAAAACTTTTATACTTAGATTGCATACACGTGGCGCCTTTTGCTGACTTTGTTATAAAGCTTGCCAAATATGGTGTCAAAAAATTCTGGAAGCAAGGATATATGTATTTTTTGTAATTTAAAAATTTTCTAGACTATTTCTGACATTTCTACATTTCAAGGCGGATTTATATGAGTAATTTACATTCTCAGCAAAAATTTTACGCCTGAATAATGTGATTTCGTTGTACTAAAGTACCCTAACCATTTCAGTACATTTGGCAGTCCCCCTTAATGCGACTTCCGATATGAAGTCTTTCGAACGAACTGAAATGTTTTTACAAAGCATTAGAGTTGATACAAAACACATTGCTGCTGCAACCCTAAACGTTGCCATTATTTGTTTACAATTCTAAAATTCGCCAAGATGTGGCGCGAACATGCGAAAGTTTACATGGGCATTAACACATATATACGATAAAGAAATTAATAATTATTTTGCAATTAAACTAAGCATACGACATTTTAAAGAAATCAATAATCCAAATTAAAAAAGAGTTAATGTAACATAGAAATATATTTAAAAATAAATTATAGTTTAAAAAAAACTAAAAAACACGCTTTTAGGGTTAATTGAACGAAAATGTAAAAAACAATTCTTAATATAAGAAAAAAATTATTAACGAGAAAATTAATGTCATTGGGGTAAAAGCGTGGGGTACTTATTGTTATAATTTCTTACTAGTTCTATTCCGAAATGCCGAGTTAGTGTAAAAATGTAGTACAAAGCCATCCACGCTTTTACCCCAATGATATTAATTTTCTTGTTAATAGTTTTACTCTTATATTAAGAATGATTTTTTACATTTTAGCTGGATTAACCCTAAAAGCGTGTTTTTTAGTTTTTTTAAACTATAATTTATTTTTCATTTTAGTTCGATCTATAATAAAAGCATGTTTTTTTTTTAGTTTTTTAAAATTTCATTTATTCATTGATGAACTAATCTTAACTGCTTCTTTTTTTAGAATCTGGAATACCCATTGTCATCCTATCTTATGCGTCGATACGGTCTGGTTTGCATAATGTAGGATCAGCCAACTGAAGGAAATGTGGAAGAGCTGAGTTTGAAATACTTCATGCGAAAGAAGGTGTTAAGTCAATGATATTTTTCACTAAAAAGAGCTCAATATTCTCTCTGAAACTTGCATCAGTATTTGACACAAAAGTACACCTTTTGAATCAAAGAGATTGGGAGAAATTATTTAATCCGGTGAGAGAGACCTCTGAATAAATTCTCAGCTGTTTTGTGATAAAATGAAGCAATGAATGATGTTTCATTCCACAAATCCGACAAGAGAATTTAGAAAACAGATTTTAATTATGAGTTTAGCGGTTTCCATTTTTGCGACCCAATTTTGCGAGTCATAATTTTCATCGCAAACAACAACGTGTTGAATGCAATAATAATGTACTTCGACGCTAAAGCTACAATGCAACTTTAATATAATAAACTGCACATATTATCAATATATGTATATAATACTGTGTATATAACAAGCCCATGGAAGTCACTAGTAATTGTTAAACTTGCTTTTAATTTAGAATTGATAAATCAGTTATTAAATACTTTTTGCCGCACTGATACATTTATAAGTATCTTATATCAGTGTGAATATGTATTTTATTTATTTTTTTATTATATCAGAATGTATTTTGTTTTGCTTCCTTTCGGTAAATTAATAATTATTTTAAATATTTTATTTTGGACTTTTCGAATGCTGGGGGGGCGGGGGGGGGGGGTGTCGGGGCCCTGCGAGGGGGGCGGGCCCCACAGTTTGAGAAACGTTGGGTTAGAATATGAAGGTTTTTTTCTTTCAAATGCACGAGTCTTTTTTTTTTTTATTTCCATTTTCAGAAAAACGAGACAGTTGTTTTTATTATGGTAAGAAATTGCTGACGCAAACCTTGTGACATCTCACGCGTCCTTTCTCTAACATAACCTCTGTGTTCTTTGACGGCCACGATTAATGGCAAATCTTTTTCAACCCAAATCCAAGATGTGAAACGAAGGAACGATGCAAATAAGACAACCTTTAAAAGGACAGAAGTTTTAGTGAGCGCGATGGGAAGGTGGTTAGATCTCAGTTGATTTGATGACCAAAAAATTGGTTAGAGTTGGCATTCGACTGATATTTAGCTTCTTGATGTTGACATTCGATGATTTAATTTGATTAGAGTTTTTGATCAGACTTTAATAGCAAATACGCTCCTTATTGTTTGACTTCTACAATCTTTGGATTTCATACCGATCATTTGGGAGCAATAGCTAGTCGTCTCTTTAGCTCTTTTTAGAGCTGTTAGGGTAGGGCGACACCCATTTGTTCGCTTTTGCAATCTTTTACTCCTTTTCGACTATGGATCTGAATTTTGACACTCTTCTGGACATGGAACCCCGGACACCTACTAGGCCTAGCACGCCGACCAAGATCTGTTCACAACTGCAGCAACTTCCTAAGGAAGTGGACCAATACTCAACATTTGTAAGAGGACAACAGTTTACTATCGATGCGCTGAAAGCCTCTGGAATTTACGACCCGGACAATCCCTATGTGAAGGAACTCCTGAACAGACTGTACGAGTTTACAGATCTACATCATCAAGCGGTAAGTGAGTACAGCTCTCTCTCCCCTTGTGTCATCGATGGCTGCCCACATCATGATTTACCCGCCAGCACTCCAATTACAACGATCTCGGATACTCAGGATAATAGTAATGATTTTATAATGGAAACCGAAAACTCTCACCCGACTAAACGTAAAAAAAAAATCGGATGGCTTTACTACGCCTCCTTCTAGCAAAATTAGTAAATTTAATAACGCTCAACCAAACTTTCAAATTGATCTTGCAAACAAATTTAATACTTTATCTCAGGAAACGGCAGAAAACAATCTCACTACTGACTCGGCTAGTACAACTATCCCGAACATCATAAAAGCACCTCTATCCAAAGAAAACACCTTAAATGCTCCCACGCTTAACCATAACACTCTAAATGCACCTACTCCAAACTATGTACCACCACCAATTATGTTAAAAGTAACTAATACATACAAACAACAAATGAAAATCATCACAGACAAACTCCCATCAACACGCGGTAAACTCACCGGTGAGTACTTGAAACTTTACACTAACACTAACGAATTACACAGACAACTCATTCACATCTTAGAAGACTTAAAATACGAATTTTACGTCATCACACCCAAGGAAAAACGCCCAATCAAGGTAGTCATTAAAGGACTACCCCGCGACACTAAAACCGATGAAATCAAAAATGACTTAATAGAACTCGGCTTCACCGTAGATAAGGTATCCCAATTAATCGGCCGTATTACAAATCAGCCCCTACCGGTATTAATTTCTTTACCCCGTAACATCCACAACTCTAAAATTTTCGATTTAAATAAATTATGTTTCTTAACTGTCCGCGTTGAAGGCTATGAGAGCAAAGGGGTAACACAATGCTTCTCATGCAACAAATTTAATCATACGGCAGAAAACTGCCATTTAAAACCCAGGTGCCTTAAATGCGGTGAATCCCACCAAACTTGCGAATGTGCAATACAACGTGTTGAACAAATGTATTGCATAAACTGTAAGGTTGTTGGACACATGGCAAACTATGCCAAATGCCCACTTTACCCTAAGCCCAAAAAAGGATCTACTAATAACAACTACACTAACGTAATCAATAGTATTGTTAGACCTAATGTATCTTATGCAAATGCAACAAAAAATCAAAACGCTACAAATTCTAACTCCAAAAATATCCAACAAATGGCAACACAAAGTAGTGGGATTTCTGCCGTTGCCTCGCAAACTCAGGCCAAAAATTCAACTGTCATTCCCCCTCAAAATAATGTAAATGTAAGCAATAACCAAAATCCTAATGCTAATCTCATCACCCAATCCTTACAAGGAATTATTAGTGCATTGACAGCACTATATAATTGTGCAAATTAACAATATGAACTTTAATCCAAATCCCCCTCAAGGAAAATCAATCAAAAATAAACAAACTAGAAAACGCGAGTTATACGCCTTAGTAGAGGCTATTATGGATAATGATTATGAATAGTCGATTAATGGTTGGCCTGAGTTTGTGTTCCTGGAACGCAAACGGCATTTTAAATAAAATTTATGAATTTAAATTATTTATAGAGAAGTACAGTCCCGATGTAATTCTAGTTCAGGAAACACATCTGAGGCCTAAACACAACATAAATGTTAATAATTACAAATGCTACAAAAATGATCGTATCACAGAAGGACAGGCTTACGGCGGCACTTTAATTCTCATTAAAAAATCTATACCTCACTTTCATACTTCTACGCCCCAGCTTCATCATGTTGAAGCAACTCTGGTCACGCTCAACCCTCCTAATCTAGACCCAATTACAATAACTTCTATTTACATTCCTCCCCGCTCTGATAACTATCTCTTTACTTTAGACCTCGAAACTATCCTTCAGGTCAACAGTCATTGTGTGATTTTTGGTGATTTTAACGCCACACACAATACGTGGAATTGCTCCCACAATTCGGCCAGAGGAACTCAGCTAAAAGACTTCGCTGATCTAATGGATCTAGAAATCATTTATCCCGATACCCCTACCAGGTACGGGTATAACTCGCAAAATACTTTAGACATTGCATTAACTGGAAATTTTAACTTCCCATTCACGATTGCATCTCTAGCTGAGTTACCATCTGATCATAACCCTGTTCTTTTAAATTTTTCTTTCAATATCCCAATTCATCAAGAAAATCCTAGAGCAATTACCACCTGTTGGCTTTCTTTTATGCAGCACCTTAATAATAATATTCATCTTGAAAATTATACAAATATTAATAACCCGGTTATTTTGGAGAATAAAATTACTAAATTTTCTGAAGCCGTATGCTCCGCCCATTCTACCTCCTCGCAACCAATCAGAAACACTCGACACACATACACCCCAAGTCATATCAGAGATCTGATTTCTCGAAAAAATCGCTCAAGAAAACTTTTTCAAACCACACTTAATCCAATTCACAAAACAGAAACAAACAGACTACAAGCACAAATTAAGCGAGAACTCAAAAAACATTCACAAGACACTTGGAAAACTAAACTTGAAGCTCTCAACACGCAGGATAATAGCCTTTGGAACATGAATAAAATTTTTAAAAGAAAACGCACAGATATTCCTGCTCTAAATACTGCTTCTGGCGTCGCTATAACCGACGACCAGAAAGCAAACCTCATAGCTAACACTCTTGAAGACAATTTCACAGAAAACGACAGACCAAGTAATTTCAACACGTCAATTGACTCTGACGTCACTAATGCCCTGGAAAACTTTTTCTCCCTTTCCCCCTCCACTCCTATCGCCCCTACTAATCCAGATGAAATTTCTAATTACATAAGTAAGCTAAAAATCAACAAGTCCCCAGGAATAGACAATATCACAAATAAAATGATCAAAAATTTCACCACTACAACAATCATTGTTCTTACCTATCTTATCAACAAAATTCTCTTCCTTAGGCACTTTCCTAACAACTGGAAAACTGCCATTATTTTCCCCATTAAAAAGCCCGGTAAAAACATTCATCACCCTCAAAGTTACAGGCCAATTTCTTTACTCACAACCCTAGGTAAAATTACAGAGCATATCATTCTCAATAGAATCAGTTCGTATATTTATGATACTAACATAATTAACCCAAACCAATATGGCTTCACTAAACATCTCTCTACTTTGTCATCCCCTCCTCAGACTCACGGAAAAAATTACCGCTGGATTTCAGAGAGGCAGATCCACCGGAACTGTCTTTCTTGATATCCAGAAGGCTTTTGACCGGGTCTGGGTAGGTGGTCTCATTTATAAATTAATTAATTTTAACTTTCCTCCTTCATTAATTCATATAATAAATTCTTACCTTGTAAACAGGTATTATCAGGTCAGAGTCAACAACACACTCTCTGACACTCACAACATAAATATTGGCTGCCCACAGGAGTCCCTCCTTGGCCCAATTTTATTTAATCTATACATAAACGACATGCCCACACATCCACAAACAATGATAAACCTCTATGCTGACGACACATGTATAACGGCCTGTTACAAAAATCACAACACAATCACACTCGCTCTAAATAAACACCTTTCTCTCCTGGAGAATTTCTTTAATACATGGAAGATAAAAATCAATGTCGAAAAAACGGTTGCTGTGCTTTTTACCAGGAGAAGAAAGCCTTGCACACCTCCCACGCTATACACACCACTACACTGGTCTCGGAGTACAAAATACTTGGGTATCGTTTTAGATAAAGCACTCACTTGGAAACACCACATTCTACATGCAAGAAATAAATTCCGGATCGCGCTTAGGTTAATTTACCCACTAATTAACCGGAATTCTGATATGACTCTCAACAACAAGGTACTTCTCTACACTGCTGTTTTGCGTCCCATTTTAAGTTATGCTTGCCCTGTGTGGGGTTACGCAGCAAATACTAATATTAAAATTCTTGAAGTCTCGCAAAATTCATTTTTTAGAAATATAACTAGAGCTGGTAGATACACCAGAAACTCCTACATCTATAAAGCCCTCGATATTAAACCTTTTAAAAACTTTATTAAAACTCTTGCAATTAAATTTTTTAATAATCTCCCCAATACCAATAATCTAAATTTAATAGACATTCAAAATTACCACTTAAATGACAAAACTAAGAGACCCAGGAGAATACTCCTGGATTCTTATAATCCCCCTTAATAGTATTGCTTCGCAATCACTGCTATTGAAAATGCAAACTATTCATTCTAATTTTTTTTTACTCCATATTTTTATCTTTAATTTTTGTAATTCTTGATTTTTAAAATTTTTCTCATCGCTGCACCCACCAGGCAAGCAATCTCTTATTTCAATTTCCCCAACTTCAGGGCAGCCATTAGAGAGCTTTCTCACTTATTGCTATCAACTAATAACAGTGTTTACGCTACAGCTCCCAGTTGACTGTCAAAATTCTCAGGACTTTTTTCCCACCTAAATCAGAAAACTACTCCCCCCAGACTGTGACGCCATTCGCCTGCATTATCCTACCAAATTCAGCGAACTTTATTTTTCCCACTCAGGTTTTCCACTTGTCAGCACCAAAATACTTATCAGATAGGGGATGGAGGATCTATTGCAGATCCATATCCCTGTGACGTGAAGAAACGTGAGCGCGATGGCAATTTAGAGAAAGTTCAGTTCAGAGAAGATAGAAGTGTTGATTAACGGCTTACCTAGAATCAAGACGCCACCTCGCCATTTAAACCAAGGTACATACCATTGTACAACAATTAGGAGAAATATTTGAAGTAGATTGGACGCTGAGTATTCAACCAAGGTAGGAAGATTATATTCTGAACGCAAATATATTATTGAGATTGAGAGTAGGCGGATATAATATAATTATATTGATAAGTGATCTAATTGCGCGATCTGTGTTAATTAAGACTACGTGTTTTGGTTTATTCTCACTTAATATAAGTGTGTTCGATACATAAGTAATTTAAGTTAAATTCTTAATAAAAGTCATATTAAGAATTCTAAATGTCACATCATTTCGAGAATCCCACACCTCTAACTTACGCTGAAACCCCACGACATGGTTAACGAAGATCGACCATGTCGCAACCTTTTTGCTTTTATAGAATCGTAATCCTTTAGTCGCCCAATCTGGAAATGGGATCTGGAATTAGTTGCCAAATCTTGAAATGGTATATAAAATTAGTCGCCAAATCTGGAAGCGATATAATGAATTAGTTGCCAAATCTAGAAACGGTATAATGAATTAGTAGCAAAATCTAAAAATCGTTATTCCTGAGGATTACGATCAGAACAATGGAACAAAATTATAAAATTATTGCATTGTCAACGGTTCTTGACAAGTGTGCAAAATTTCGAATTTCGAAAAATCCGACCTTTTAAAGCGGGTAAAAATAGAGTTCAACGATTCCGTTACATACAAGTGAAACTTATAAAAGCGTGTTAATGAATTTATTTAGATAGTTCTATTCCAAGCAATTTTTGAAGAATTTTTTATAATTGCATTATCAGTAACTAAATCATTGTTTCTTTTTATAAAGTTTAAGATAATATTTCTAAATGTTGATAGGTGTAGATTACTACACCAGAATGACAGTTTTATAATGTTAAAATTAAAAGAGTCTCTTTTACCAAAAATATTAATAATTAGCAAATTACTCTTAACGTTTAATTAAAGGTTCAAAAAATTAGCTGACTCATTATTGCAGTTAGTTTTTAATAATTTCAAATAGTGGGGATAATAATTAAAGCTCGGAACAAAATCTACTATATTACTAAAAATAATTAGGTCCTCTATGAATCTAAATAAGCAATAGATTCGTAACAAATACTATCATTTTCATAAAAGTGTAAATAAATATTGGCTAAACAGTTACTAGCAGGTCCACCTTGTGGTAGTCCTTTATTTTGCTGATAATAAGAGTTATTATGGAAAATATACGCTTCATTTAATGCTAGTTGAATTATAGATATTAATCATATTTTATTATCTTATTCAAAGAATATTTGTTATAGGCTATTTTAAGAATCATAAACATGTCTCCTATATCTATGGAATAAATCTTCAAAATCATAGGTATGAATAGAAATAATTTTATCAGCATATACTTAATAATGTCCATACTACTATTAACAATAATAGAATTATCAATTTTGTCTAATGTGGATTGGATAATATTTTGTAGCTTCCTACTCGGGTATGTAATATAAGTTTTAAAACCATTCGTTATAGTTCTAAATTTAATAGGATTTTTATGAAATTTTGGTGTCAGAAAAATATGAGGGAATTTAATATCTGAAATACGTAAATCTAGTTTTTTTTAAATAAAAAGCAGAGATTCGATTAAAAACTTCTGTTTCTTGAATTACATTTCTTAAAAGCAGTATTATTTTGAAAATGTTTGTTTAGCATATTAGTATAAAGCCACTTGCAAATAATTGCATAATTACCCGGAACTTTATCAGCATAAATAATAATGAAGTTCTTTTGTAGTTCTGAAATTTGATGCTTAATATTTTTGTAAATTATATCGCTATCAGTTTTACAGTTAATGTTCAGTAATTCATTTAAAATTTTACATTTAAATTCAATACACAACAGAAAAACTATATTTAATTGCTAATTTTGTAATGAAGTTACTAATATCTTTAGAAATTTGTTTTTTAATAGCATTATTATTATTAGAAATCATTAATCTATGACTAATAACTTTGGATATTATTTCTCTGAAAGAATTTTCTTTAACAATATTTAAATTACCTGTTACAACATGTTTGTGATGATCGTTTATAAATTCAGAAAAAAAATAATCTTTACAATTACAAACAATATTATTATTTTGCAAATCATTAATATTATTGTAATTAAAAATTGAGCTACCAACTTTTTTTATGTTTAAAAGCTTACTTAATGCAAAGATTATTTATAGGTAAGCGATGTACATATTTATTAAATATTTTTGAAAAATTAATGTTATATGATTTATTCATGAATAATATAGTACAATAGTCAGTAGAACTATTTACTAAATCTTTATCTACACTATTGAATTTATGAATGTGAAAATTAATATCTTTAATTCTAAGTAAGCCATGGCAGTCTTGAAAATCATTATTTTTGAGGATATCTTTAGTATACCTAATTTCTTTTTTGTTCAAACGTATCAAGAATTATTTAATTTGTTTAATGTTAAATGATTTTTCAAAGTTGCTATATATATATATATATATCATTCATTTTAGAAACTATCTACTTGGTAGCTTACAAGTTCTTTTCTTCCTATTTCCTCTTTTTATTCGTTTAACTTTTATTACATTATCCCTATTATAAAAAATATTCCTTGTTATCATTTTGTTGAATGTTAAGTGGGACATTTTTTTCAAAGTGTATGGTAATCCAACCCTATAGATATATAGTGTTATAATATTTAATGAAGTGGTTTTCCCACCCCAATGTATTTTTAACAAGTGGGACTATTTTGAGAATGGAAATATCAATATTTCCAAAGCCCTGAAGAATATTCCTTATGAGATCCGTTGCTTTTATTCAAAGCATTCTTCGTTGAAACGATTATATGATTTGAACCCTCGGACGAATGCAATTCTAAAAAATCGTGTATTTATAGCCTTAAATGAATTGACTTTAAACAGGAAAGGCAAATTGAATACCAATTGGTTGGAATCTTATGAGAAAATGTTTTAAAACTCAAATGGATTTTCTAATCGGAATAAAATTTTATAAAGTTTCCTAAACAAGAAGAGTCCCATGGGACGGGCTCTATTTTAATATCTCAATAAAAATCAGGATATATTACTGATAGAACTACTCAACTATCAACAGATTCTGTGTTAAATTGCAGATAAGAATAAGACCTTGAGCTTTGATTGCAAAAACTATAAAAGGCTTAATGCCATTTCTTACAACATATTTGTGAGAAATGCCTTTTTCAATAGAAGTCGGGGGAAAAAATATAGAAATAAATTGAATGGTGAACAATAAATACGTTTACACAAATAATTACAATAGAACCCAAATTTAAACTTTTGTCCAAAACAAAGTTCACACCCTAGTCATTAAAACTAAAAATTTTTATTTATACATAATATAGCTTTATTTTGTGTAATGCGTTTTTGATGATAAAGGTAGGAGAGAGACATTTCAACAAATCTGTTGACATATGAACAGATTTACGTATCAACAGCATACCATATCTCAACAGATCTAAATTTAAGCAAGAACAACTCTTCCTAATATTAGGTTGCGTGAGTGAGTGAATGTAGAATTGAATGGCGCAAGAGCCAATTTTGGCTAAACTGTGTCAATCCACAATTGTTAAAATATTAAAATCTATTATAAAATATCTAAAAATGAGAATAAGAGCGCAGGTTCTGTAGCAGAAGTAAAACATCCAATTCAATATAAAAATAAAACTCAAAAGATAAAAGCAAACAGATTTTGGTGGGGCACACCCCACCAAGTAAGATAAGGTTAAAACAGTTAAAAATGAAAAGGCGAAATAAAAACATTTTATATCAATGTTAAAATTGCTTATAACAAGTCAAAAGTTTTATTGCTTTAAAAGCTATAAAAGCAAAAGAATAACAATGACTTCCTTCCCTTTTTTTATCTCGTGTAGGTGTTATATTGCGTTGAAGGGTAAAACGAATTCATTCTCATCGTAAATAATCATATCCTGTTCAAGTTCACTTTTACGGGGATAGTGGGGTGCAATTTTTATTTCAATATTCGGGTTATTTGCTGATTTTTCCAAATGGCGCTTTTTAGAACGATTTCTTGCACTTTGTTTCAAAGCTCGAGTTGTAGCGGATCGTCGTGAAGTTTGATTTTCACATGCCCGGGATGGATGTATTAGTTGCAGGAACAGATGACCATTTTTTTAGTTGATAGATGGAGAATTTTTTCTTGATTTGATAGTGATGGCTTCATCTTTTAAGGATGAACGAACAGGAGTATTGAATGCAGGAATAGATGGCTGAGATTCCGACATTGCTACTAAAGAAGTGGAAGGTAATAGGTGAGCTTGAGTGGAAGACGACGATGTGAAGGAATAGAGGGAGATATATTTGATTTGGGAGTAATGTTAAAGGGGAAAATTTTATTTGGGAGATATTCTGTGTAATAGCAGATATTGAAGATTTAGCAGCTTGGGCATATGTTTGCGATTTCTGCAGGACTATTAATTTTCGGACTTCTACATATGATATATTTTTGTTAAATTTAATTATTTGGGTTTCTTTTTCTATTTTCCATTCGGGGCATATTTTAGAATCTACAGAATGAGGTTGTGAAGGCTACTTCAAGTATTCGAACTTCTGACACTCGAAGCAGAGCAGAGGATTCGGAATATAAATGGCGAATCTTACAGTTTAAGTATACGGCTTTAATTGTTGCGGGTAGTTTAGGGCAAATGAGAGTAAGTTAGAATTAAATGTTTTGTCGGAACAACTGCTGGGTCTTTTTTATTGTTATTCTTACCTGAATTACACCCTGATCAGAGAATCATTCCAATATTTCTGCTTCAGGGGTGGTCAACAGATCAGGTTCGGAAATGACACCGGGGCAGGAGTTGAGAGATTTATGTGAACTTATTGTTACAGAAACGTTTTCGCGAGAAGAAAATACTTTGTTTGAACTGTGAAATTGTTTTCAATAAGTAGATCGCAATCGTTTTACGGATTTCGGTTCACTACATGTTCCTATTAAGAAGAGTCGGTAACCCTTATACCGAGCTTTTCTTTTTCTCAGAAACTGTTAAATATAAAAACTTCAAATTTAGTCAGTGTATTCATTACTGAAGTGAGATTTTTCAAATATATTGTTTAGTTTTTTTCAAAAACATGCAACATAAAAGTATCACTATGAATTTTTTGCAAATTGTCATTTTTTGTTACGATATCTGGTCTCTAGCCAAACATTTTGGGAATATCTCAAAACTCTCACTTCAGTATATATAATTATAAATCAGTAATATGAGGAAAAAATGACAGATTTATTTATTGAGTAGATTCTGAGGAAAAGGTACACGCAGTTTTAAAATTATCATTTTGGAACAATTGTTTTTTTTTAATTCAAAATGTCACTTCATCACAAAAATTATTAATTACAACATGTATTTATCCCATTTTTTTAAACATTAGCATCTTCTCAATGTATTTTAAGTAAAATAGGAAACAAAAAAGTCTTAAACTGCCCAGAAAATACATATATATCATTTTTCAGTTTGTCTAACGAAATATTTTGTAGCATTTACACATCAGTTTTCTCAAATCCTTTTAATTTTTGAAGAATCTTTAGCTTTGATGCATTACAAACATCATAAATATAATGTAAAATGTATCAATATGGTTTTGGTGTGAATTTGTGATTGCATTTGAGAATACATGATTATACGACATTTCGAAAGTTTTCATTAGGTTTTTTAAGTTCACATGTAGAGACAGTTTCTAAAAATTTTAAAATTCAAGTTTCCCTAAACTGGACAAATGATTTCTAAAACAGCCAAAATAAAACTGTTTTAATGTTTTTAAACATGAAATTTGTGTATGTGACAAGCTTCTCGCAAAGACAATAAACTTCACATTTGATGCATTATCTCATACCTTTTTCTCAGAAACTATTAAACATAAACACTCAAGAATTTGACTGTATATTAATTAGACGTTTATATTTATACTGAAGTGAAATTTTTTAAATATATATTAATCAGTTTTTTCAGAGACAAACTTTTAGTTCACCGAACATCATTATGAATTTATTGAAAATTGTAATTTTTTGTTACGATATCTGCTTTTTAGATAAATGTCTTAAGAATGTTTCAAAAATGTTTCTTTAGTATACACAATTGCATTTAAGAAACATAGATTACATGCAAACAGTAAATTTGCACAATTTTAAAAATATGAATTTTAGAAAACAGTAATTTTTATAAAAAATCTTACCTTGTCAAAGTAAGTATTCCGTACTACTTACTAATACTTGTTTTTATCTTATTGTGGATAATTAGCAAATATTATCTTTGTTATCCATTACTTGATATGAAATTAATTTTTATAATTATTTTGAAGCATTTATGATTATATTAGATGGTGGTTATATATAGCTATTATATGTAAGCCGATCACACACATTGCGACATTCAACATAGTCAACATTTAATGTCCCATCCACAAGCAAACGTAATATTTTCAGTTTTACAAATAGTTCCTACCTACAAAAAACGTATCCTTACGTATATTTAACAATTTACTTAATCATGGTATTTTGAAATAAGTCTACTATAATAACTCATTAAAACTAAATTTAAGTAAAGAGAACTAAATTTATAATTAAAAATCAGTAAAGATTAAATATAACTTTTAAATCACTAAAACCACAAAGTCAAAACTTGTCTCCAAAACTTTTTTAGCAAATCTAACACACACACAGTTACACTTGCAGTTGTTATATACTGTTATCTAAAGTTAATTGAATGTATAAAATAAGTAGATGCTTTGTGCAAAACTTTCCCCCAGGTTTAAAAAGACAATGTTTATACTTTTATCTCTCAAAGTGGGCGTGGCAGAACAGCTGATTATTTTTTAAGTCATTTTGACATACTTCTAATTCATAAAATAGCAAATATGTTATATCACTGGAAAGGTCATGAAGCGGAGATTTTTAGAAATATCAAAATATCAACATCAATAATCTAAAGATGTTTAGCCTACTGACTGCTCTTAAGGCTTTATGAATTGCAAATTGCGATTTTTTAGACATTTCGTTGTTTGGTAAACAAACAAGTAAAAATCTCGAATATGCTGATATTTGACCTATGTTAATGTTGGGTAAAACAAGGCATTTTCCCGGGATCCATAAATGTGTGCTCTAACTATAACTCCGCATAAATCCCTTAATTCTAGCCGAGGTGTCATTTCTGAACCTGACCTGTTGTGCACTTCTGAGGCTGAAATCCTTGAGAGATTTTCAGATCAGGGTGTAACTCAGGTCAGGAGAATCACAATAAAAAAAGACTCTACAATTATTCCCACAAAACATTTAATTTTAACATTTAATAGTCCAAAACTACCAAATACAATAAAAGCTGGTTATTTAAATTGTAAAATCCGTCCCTACATACCGAACCCTCTGCGCTGTTTCAAATGCCAGAGGTTCGGTCATTCTCAAATTTCCTGTCGTGGGCAATTGACGTGCTCTAGATGTGCATCTGTTGGCCATTCTTCCACAGATTGCAATCTGGAGCAGAAATGCGTCAATTGTTCACAATCTCATTCCTCCGAATCAAAACTGTGGCCTAAATGGAAAACTGAAAAGGAAATTCAAGTCACTAAAACTAATAGAAATATATCATACCTTGAAGCCCGAAAATTAATTGCCCCGCAGTTATCTCAAACTTACGCCCAAGTTGCCAAACCCTCAATTGCTACCAGTACAACACAAACAGATGAAAATATTACTAAAATCAAGTGCCCACCTTTACAATTACTTTCACCTCTATCATCTAGACCTCAACCAAATGCATCTCCTTTAATTCCTTCAGTTTCCACTTCGTCGTCTACCACTCAAGTAAACCTCTTGCCTTCCGCATCTTCAATAAAACGAACCACAAAATCTCGGTTACCTGAACCCATTTCTGCATCTGCCCCAAACAATAGCCTGAATACCTCTGCCTCATCTTTATCAACTTAAACGAACCCAGGTCCTGCAACTTCGAATAAATTAGCCGCGCTTTCAACTAAAGTTCAACCATCAGTTCCTTTATGAGAGTCTGAAACTACTACACCCAATAGCGAAATTTCTAATACATCTAAAATCCCACAGAATATTAAACAGAATTCAAAAAATAGAAAAAAGCGCCCAAAAGTACAGAAACCAGAAATTGAAATAAAAATGGCTCCACATAAAGCTAGAAAGTCGGCACCTACGGAATATACTACTGATGACGAAGACATGCTTATGTATGACGTGGAGGAGGAGCTTGAGCCAGATCCTACGGATAAAAATTCGCACATAAGAAAATGTTTTATAAACAATCCTTATAATTATTTACACACGTTTACTCCTACCCGATTCAGGAAAAATAAGAGCAAATTTTTTGATAACTTGTTTTGTCTAGCTTTGTTTTAAACTAACATGTTCCATTCGTCTTTTTCTATGTTTTTATTTTAAGATATAGTCTGACTTGTGGTGGGGGAAACCCTACCAAATTTTTTCTTTAAATACTTGAAAACGATTTTGTTATTTGAAATTTTAACTTTTTAAAACTGTATTGGCATTATTTTTAAATATTTTATAAAACATTTTGATTTTTTTTGACAAATGTTTGGCGCAGCATAGCCAAAATTGGCTCTTGCGCCATAAAACCCTACAGTCACTCACTCACCTCCATCCACCATGGACTCCAACAAGGGAGGTAGTGTGCCTATTAAGTGGAAAAACCACCCCTTATCTGCTCCACCAGCCCTACAGCAATGTCTCCGAATCACCAGCCGATTGACAGGAGTGGGCTCACTCCTGCCATCCGTCTACAGCGAAGCTTGGGCCAAAGGGAACGCGAAAGGTATTCCCAGGACACCATTTTTCTCCTTTACGGGACTCCGCACACGGCAAACATGCGGGTTGGCTAACCAACGGTGCTAGTAAAAAATATTCAATACGAACATCGTAAAATAGAAGAAACAATTCATAACAAATTAAAAGAAATTAACTAAATACAAAATTATTAAAACTATGTTATTAATAATGAATAAGTAAACAATTAAAACGAAAATCTAGAATTGTACTTTTTATACTATCGGAAGGTTCGTCTGTGTTCTGGATGAGAAAAGGAAAGAAAGAGAAAAAGGGATGACAAGAAGGAGGGTCGAAAAAAGAAAAGGATCACTAGGGTACCCTGGGTCGTGACGCCCGTGTTTACCAAAGACAGTAAACCTCTTGGGGGGAAAAGGTCACTCGATCTCCTCGGGATTGTGTGTGTGACACCCGTACTCATCTAAAGAAGATGAGCCTCCTTAGCGGTAATATTAGGTTGCAAATTCATTCAGAATGCGCTCACACAGCTATAAGAAATTTTAATTCAAATCAGAACTATGTATTTAAGGGGGAAAAATATTTCTCAACGTATGTCGAGACAAAAACAAAATGTAAAAATAAATTAGAACATAAAACATGAAATGCGACGGCAGCTAATTTTAAGAGAACTACATATTTTGACAGTTTATGTAAGAAATATACAAACACACATCCCATTTACTAAACATAATGCATGGGAAGCTGACACCTAGAGCATAAATGAATATTATTAATGAAAAAGTTGTATTAATATTAAATGAAATTTTCGAATACTATTTACAATACATATAAAGTATTTATTTTATAAATAGTACTTTAAGATATATTCTTCTAAGAATGGATCTTCTTTCAGTTTCGAAAAGTAAGAGTCAAACTAATGGAACTTTTGGAAAATGAATGGGAAGAGTCGTCGATCGCGAAATTCCATGCCCTGGAAGCTTCATAATAATGATATTCCTTCAGACGGTATATTTCATGTTACAGTACACACACTCAATATGTCGATTTGAACACGCAGACAGACTCCCTGTAACTCTTTCCTCGTGTGTAACTCTTTCCTCGTGTCGATGCGAGGGAACTCACTCACTTTTTCATAATTCAGATCCACGTCTTAGTGTGTGCTTTAATCTTTTGGTTTACAAAATTAGATTCTCAAAACCTATCTTATGACTAGTTTTCGACTCAAGTATTTGATTTCTCAAAGTAATCCCGCGAAACTTTTTTTCTATAGGTCTGGCTACATTCTCCGAGTTTGGACTAAAGATTCAGAAATTGCCGTCGGATTTTTAAAAAAATTGTGTTTTCCGTTTAATAATCATTTTTAGGCTTTTATTTCTCTCTTATATCTTGGTAAAAAGTTTCCACAGTTTGTTATCGGTGTGCAACATTTGAAAGCTCTTACTTTAAAATTTCACACTCAAAGAAAAGTTTTTATTCTATGCATTCGCAAATTATTTATTGAGTTCCCTCTCCGCTGGGGAATAACAAAAATGCATTAATGAATCCTAAGAAACGGAATTCATTCTTTTGTTTCAAAGTAGAAATTAGGTTTTGTTTGTATATAAAATCCCTCTGCGCTCTAATGATGCAACTTAAAACAAAAGAGACTTCATTAGAGTTTTTCTTTTTATCTCGTGATACACTATCAAAGAGAGTTTACTAGTTTATCACCAAACTAGTTGAAATGAGCTGCCGAGTCAAGAGCTGATTTTTCTATATAACAACTTCGATGCAGAGTGACATTTATTTTATTCTTTACAAGGCTTCGAAACGAAACGGAACGGAACCGAAAAAAAATATCGGTTTATTTCGGTTCAGCAATTTTCCTATGTTAAATAAACACATTTTTTACAAGGCCAAATGCACGATGTGAGCGGCAAGCATCATGTGACAAGTGACACATAATAGACATAATCATGAACCTAGAAGTCAAATACGATTTTGATAATAAATAACAATTAACCTAGTGTACCAATTTAAAACAGAATAAAATCTTCTAAATTTTGATAGAATTACATTTTTTGTTTATGATAGAATTATATTTTTAATACAAATAAGAGTATGCATAAAATGAAATGATTCATTCGGAATGTAACCGAAAACTATTATTTTTGGCAGAACAAATAACGAAACTAAACCGAAATATTTTTTTAGTTGAAAAAATTACGGTTTGCAGCCCTGGTTCCTTTTGAGGCGCTGAAGCTAAACATTAAATCGCCTTCATTCAAATCCTTCAATACAAACGAACCGAATTAATCGACGGAGTAAGGCAGCTTGTATTTGTAAATGTTTTGTGCTCATTATTGATTCAATCCCTGTACAATTGACTTTAATTTCAAATAGAATTCTAACCCCGCAAAATGCATAATACAATATATACGAATTCACTTTAAGAATTTCAACTAGGAACACACGCCCGCAAGTTGCGGTTGGGCACTTCTTATTCCTCAAACATTTCTCCATCGGATTACCACTTTATAAAGGAGAATAAAAACCATTTTCTGAAAAAATGCAGTTTTATAAAAATAGAGTTTAGTTTTAGAAATTAGTAGAGTTAGAATTTAGTTTTAGAAATTAGTAGAGTTAGAATTTAGTTTTAGAAATTAGTAGAGTTAGAATTTAGTTTTAGAAATTAGTAGAGTTAGAATTAAGTTTTAGAAATTAGAAAAGTTAGTTTTTCGCTGAGAAAAGATTGCTCAATGCGAGGATGGATATTTTGATGAACAAAAAAAAATTTCTGTTCAAAAACGGCAAAACTTTCTTGGTTCCTTGAGTAATTAATAACACAGGGGTACACACAAAAATAAAGTTTTGGAAAAATACAAGAGATGTTTTCAATGATTTTTGTATTATTCAGTGTGTGCTGATTTCGAAAATTACATGCTTTTATTCCCATCGCATCAGGATTGCAATATTTTGGCTAAAACCCTATTTGAAAAGGAATTTTTTCGAGCATTTAGCCTGGGCAATTTGGCAACAGTGGTTTTTATTCAGTTAAATCTACGTGAATATTGGTTTTTAGTGTGGCAAATTAATTTCTCAGCAATTAGATGATAACCATTGTTTCTGGACCTCACAGGCTGTCTTTGATTGGGAGAAAAACAAGAAATTCTTTACTACTAATTGTGCTGCTATTTCTAAAAGAAAATCACCAACACACTATTTTAATTTTTATTAAGGTATTTACATAAAATAGACGATTGACCAAGAAATGCAAAATTTATGCTTGTGTGCATACAAGTTTAAAGCATATTTTAAAATGCCCAAAAAAGCAAAACAAACAAAGTTTCTCCTTGGGTACATTCTCTTTTTCCTTTGAAACTTCTTTTTGACGTTCTTCTTTTATATTCAATATTAGGCCTATTTCGTTTAACATCCAACAATAGTCGGCTAGCATGTTCTTATCCATTCTTCCTTGATATTTGCACTCCATATCTTTGATATCTTGATGGAACCTTTCTCTCTGTTCTTCACTGCCTAATCCTAAATTTTCAGGGGGGGGCGAATTCACATGTGAGTGAAGGAAATGTATTTTCACACTCATTGGAGCAATCTAACTCATGAAATTTTTCCAGCTTATTCATTGCAATTCTCTTACAGTCAGAATCCTTTCAATTACCAAGAAACTTTCTGACGACATCAACAAAGATTCCCTCTGTCAACTTGACTTCGGATATACCTAGAAATTTTTGCAAACTCAGTTGGAGCCAAGGGCACTAGAATATTAGGTCCATGAAGAACGAGGTGTATGGCCGATGGAACATTATCAGGATAAAATATCAGCTTTTGATTTTTGCGTTTATACCTATGGATAAGACGAGAACAAAAGTAACAATCATCAGAGTGGTTTTTTGGCTCCCTCTATGTCATAGAAACTCCAAATCGTACAGCAGCCTTCTTTCCCTTGAGGCAGAAGCGTAGATCATTTTGAGGCACTTTACACAGATTTTATGATGAGCCCATAATTTGTCTTGGTCTCCAAGTTTCATGCCAAAATACGCAAGATAAGGCTATTTTACATCACCTGTAATGCTTCTCATGCGATTTTTAACTAAACTATATTCGCCGCATATGTAACAAAATCAAATTTTCGTTCAGTCTCGAACTCAAAGTCATGTTTCACAAAACGCACAAAAAAAAAAAAACACAACTGTTAAAAGTGTTTTTGAGATGAAGCTCTCACTTACACTGTATCAGCGCACATAATACTACAATAAATTGCACATGAAAGAAAAATTGAAACCAAGTTCAAAATTTCAGCGTCTTACGTTCAGAATCAATCCAGACGAGTGACAGTTCCTACGTTATCAAGTCCAGATAAGTTAATTATTCGCGCGACGTTATTGGTAGAGAAATATTGTGACAGAAG